>JAOXJP010109778.1:0-14144 GCA_025762735.1 Platanus orientalis
GAGACATATAAGGCCATAGTGGTTGCTGACACATGTACCATTGCTGGCCCAACTTATGACCAACCATTGGATGAGATTCCAGATCCAGTCTAGGACAAGATCCAATCCATCTTGGCAGACACACCAGCCCAATAGTCTATGATGCTTCCAAACATTGTTGAGCCAGTTCATGTTCAGCCAGTAGAGGAAGACCAAGTTTTTGCCAAGGAAGAGGTACAATTTGTTCCAATGGATATACCAGTTTGTCCATAGTTACTTAACTCTAAGATGGTTGCATATAAAATGACTAAGGAAGAGTAATATGAGACATTTCCACTATCGGATACTTATCAGAGGAATGATATTGATTATGAGGTCTACCTGATATCAGACACTTATAATAATATAGGACTATATCATAATCTGATTGTTGGAGGATTTAGTATATGGTTTTGTGATTCAAGATCCCTCATAATACTGATCATTTCTCTTTACAAAACTCGAGGTCGAGTTTTTTCAACAAGAGGAGTTTGATGAGGACATTAGAGCAAGGTGGGACCCACGCATGACCTTGGTGGGGTCCACACATGAAGAGACACAAAAAGGCACATGGAGGAACGCATGAAGAAACATGATGGGGTCTTTTAAAGTTATTTTACTTTTTACTTAATAGTTTATAAGTTATTAGAGTCTAGGACATGGGTTCTTTTTTTTGTTTTTTTTGGTATTTGTGTGATAAGGCATTATTGTCAATGGTATTTTAGAAATATTAGAGAGTCAAGTCAAAGTGGGGCTCTCTAAGAACGTTGGATGAAATTCTCTAGAATTGTCTGATTTCAGTTGTTTTAGTTTTTAAAAAGTGAAGTTTTTAGTAGTTTTGACTTTAGAAAAGTCTTACGTATCAAGTAAACTAGTAGTTTAGGAGTTTCTAAGTTGGTTCTTTGTTATTTTCATGAGTTTGTGAGCCTATATATGGATTGCACGTTTTTGTAATTGGTATGATGGAATTAACAAAAATTTTAGTTGGTTTCTTGCTCTCCATGAGTGGAACTCCTCTTCTTCAAGTTTGAAGAGTCTTCAAGTCCTTAGTACCTAAAGCTTGGCTTGATTGGTGATTTCCAAGTTTGAGGTTGGTGATTTCCTCAAGGTAAATCCTATCTTCATTTATCTTCTTCTTCTTCTTCTTCTTCTTCTTCTTCTTCTTCTCTATTTTCTTTTAATTTTTCGGTTTCTTCTTGAGCCCCTATGTAACCTTCCCCAGCTGTCACTTTTACCATATTTTAAACGTCTATTTGACTTCTATTAATCTATTATTTTTTCCCTCTTGTTAGACCTATTTGGTAGTCCTATATAACCCTGAATACTGACCCTAATTAGTCCTCCATAGTCCCACCTGAAAGTCTTAGTATGCCTAATGTATTCAGCTTTGTTTGTTTTAGTTTTTTGAGTGGTATTTTGTTGTGCTAGATCAGAACTTCTTTTGAATATTGTTTTGGGACCTCCCATCAAAATGTATTGTAACTCATCAAACAGAGTGATTGAATCATTGAATTATGTAAATGTGATATTGTTATCTTGATTGAACTATTGAATCTCTATTATTTATGGTTTATGGCTTTTGACTCTTATTTGAAAATCGTCATGAATTGATATGTTAGTGTTAACCTCTATTGACTTCATGTTTAAAATATGAATGTTTACATGCAACCTATGTTTTGAATCATGTACTGTTATTTGGACTCTTATATTATTATTGTTTGCCTATATATTTATTAAGCCGTCAAGCTCACCCAAAATTGACAACCATCACAAATGAAGAGTCATAATCCAAGGAAAGGACAAACAAGAGAATGACCGGATACATATACTTTGACCTTTTAAATTTCTTTTAAAAGACTTTATAATATTGATGTAATGAACTAAAGGTGTATCATATTCTTAAGACTCGTGCTTCATGTTATGGATTGGAATATAAGGAACCGTGGATCTTTCTTTTAATTGATATAGATAGCTATAACTCATATATGTGAATATGGGGTAAAAGTATTATTTTCGCTGCGTACATGATTTAGATGTTTAAAAAGGAAATGGTTATGCTTCCACTATTAGATGATTATTTGAAAGGTCCATTGTAATGTCAATGAATGATAAATGATTTAGAAATGAAATGTACAAGTAAAAACAATAAAGAAAAAAAAAATTATACGTGAAATTAATATGGAAATATGAAAAAGTGAACCAATCACAGTCCGAATCCGGTTTATTGCCAAGCTTACATTGGCCTGGGTTCAAGGTGTGACATCATCTCTCAACCACATGAACTTGACCCTCCTTTCCAAACAGCTATAGAGGCTTTGGAGGGAGAGTGAGGCTTTCTTTTTATTTTTTATGAATAACAAATTCTATAAAAGAAGAAAAAACAGAGATACAAAATATATAGCAAGGGGCTAAGGCTAGCCTACCAAACAAGTAAGCGAAAACAAAGGAAAAACTAATAGTCATGAATATGATCCCCTACAAAAACATCCCACTGGCTAACACTCCATTTAGCAAGCTTATCCGCCATATCATTTTAGGCCCTAAGGATATGAATCAAGTCTGACTTGATCTCTTTTAAGATATGCTATGCCTCACAAATCAAATGAAACAATCTCCAAGACCCCTCGCCTTCTTTACCACCCAACTAATCACCGTCTTGGAGTCCCCTTCCACTAAGCACTCGAAAAGCTCTTTTTGTTCAAGGATACGAAGTGCTTCAAGTAAACCCATCATTTCCATGTGAAAAGCATCAACAATACTAATCGCCCCCCCCCTCCTTAGCATGGATGATGATACCCTACGAATCTCTTAATACACAACCATAATCTCTTAATACACAACCATAAGTAGATGGCCCGGGTTATCAAAAGAGGCACCATCAAAATTAACCTTCACTATTCCCATCATAGGAAGCACCCATGCATTGTAATTAAAAGGGACGGGTCTCGAAGAAGGCGATATGCAAATACTTCAATCCTTTAAAAAAATCTTTTAACAAAAAGTTTTCAAACTCTTTCTCCACTAATGGCCATGAGCCCACCTCACAAAGAATGGAGTCAATCACTTCCCAAATCTTCCTCTTTTTATCCTAAAAAATTCTCCTATTTTTTCCCTCCAAATGCCCTACACGACACCATGCAACAAAGCTTTAAGAAACATTTTTCCACACATCCCTCTAGTACCTCCACCCAATTGACATAAGACACTAATAGAATCCAGCATCACAAAACATAAAGAGAGACCATCCAAGAAGAAACTTCATACCCTAGCAGTGAAAGGGCAATGAATGAAAAGATGATTACCATTTTCTTCATTCATTCCATAGAGACAACAAACAGAAGGGGACAACGCCATGTAAGGGCGCCTCCTCTGAAGCATATCCATAGTATTTTGCCTACCAGGGGAAGCAATCTAATTGCAATCCTTAAACCAAGGAAAAGCAACAGAATTCCACACTTTATAATACAAAACCTAGGAAAATGCAATGGGGGACTCAGATAGGATGGAGAAAAAAGATTTGGAAGAAAATGTGCCATCCTCCACGGGACTCCAAATGCGAGAATCCCTATCGGCACTAGAGATGTATACCAAAGGAAGATAATTCATGAGATTGTCCACCATGGCCACTTCCTACTTATAAAGGTCTAGAGAAAAGGTAAGGTTCCAAGCCAAACCTTCTCATTGTAGGAAAGGATGTCAGCCACCAACGCATTCTTTTAGTGGTGATACAAAACAGGCGGGCATAGGTTGAACTTATAGGGGAGTTACCCCACCATAAGTCCGTCCAAAATCTAATTTTGTTTTTCATCTCCTAAGGCAAACCTAGTGTGGGGATAGAAAAGTGGGCTTAGTTAAATAATGTGAAAAAGTAGTGCAAAGAAGGGAGAAGATGAGAACAATCCCAACCATTCTCATCCATTCCATATCTGCTAATAATGACAAGTTGCCATAAGCTTCCTTCCTCTGTTATAAATCTTCATAACCATTTTCCCATCAACACCAAATGCCTCTCCATTAATCTTCCCAAACCCAAACCACCTTGCTCCTTAGATTTTACAACATCCCTCCAATTCACCAAATGATCCTTCCTTTGAACACCCCCTTCTCAAAGAAAATCTCTCTATAACCTTTCAATTTTCTACACCGCTTTACTCGCTATTTTGAACACAGATATATTGTTAACTAGAATATTAGCCAACGTTGTCTTGATCAGAGTTATACAACCTCCTAAAGATATGTAGGATTTCTTTCAACCAGCCAGTTTCTTAGAGACCTTTTCCACCATCAGATCCCAAAACAACACCGCTTTGGGATTTCCACCAAGGGGCATTCCCAGATAATTCATAGGCCAATCACCAATCTTGCACCCCATTATACTCACTAGCTCCATAAGCTGAGCCTGGTCAACATGAATTCCCGCCATACATGATTTTTCCACATTCCCTTTTAACCCAAAAATCACTTCAAATATACTAAGGCACACCTCCGTCTTTTTTAATATTTTCCTTCTTAGCATTAAGGAACAGAATTGTATCATCTACAAACTGCAAATGAGACACCATTACGCTATCATCACCCATAGTAAAACCTTCCACCAACCCCACTTGCTCCGCCTTCTTTAAGATCACACTTAACCCATCCGCCAGCAAGGAAAAAAGAAAAGGAGATTATGGGTCGCCCTACCTTAGCCCTCTAGAGGACTTAAAGAAGCCTTCAGAAGTGTCATTCACAAAGATCGAGAAATATGGGCTCTCTACACACCTTCCATCCATTTGATCCACCGATGCTCAAGCCCTGTTCTTCTCATCAGGAGGAAGGCTATTTGTGCCAAATATGGGTTTAAAGCTCTAGGCTGGAAAAGTCGTCAAGTGGAGGGTCGTTATGGTGTCAATGTTTGGAAAGGAATAATGAAAGGGATGGTCTGGTTCCAACGGAAGACTACGTATTGTACTAGAGATGGATCTTAAGTCTAGTTTTGGAAATACGTGTTGTCCATGTGTGCCTCTGTTGTGGATAACTTTCCTGAATTCTTTGGCTTGGGTAGAGACAAAGAGGGGACCATATTATCACATGGATGTGGTCATGATGCTCATAGAGCTCAAAACATGAAGTTGCATCGTCCAGTGCATGATTGGGAGCTTTCCATGGCTACCCTTCTCCAACATATTGATCAAGTTCCTAAGGGGATTGTAGGGTAGGAAGATTTTGGGGATCCAAAGCAAGGATGGCTCCTTCCTTCTCCATGAGAGGTGCTTATTATACCCTGATGGAGAGTTGTTCCCTTTTTAGCCCTGCCAGAATCATCTAAAAATCAAAGATGCCTTCCAATGCAGCCTTTCTTTTGTGGCTTGTGACCATTAAGAAGGTGCTTCCGGCTGACATGCTTCAATCCCATGGCTATCACTTGGTGAACAAGTGTTGTCTTTGTGAATGCAATGAGGAGTCTACAATGCACCTCTTCATCAATAACCCTGCTTCTTTTCAAATTTGGAGCCTTTTATCAAACAATTTAATTTATGTTAGGTGATGCCTCACCCAATGGATGGGTTGCTTGAGGTTTGGAGCTCTGAGGTAGTAGCGGACCTTTCCCCTCATGGGAAGCTCCTTTGGTTTGCTGCTCCGACCATCATATGTTGGTCCTTATGGATGGAGAGGAATGCTAGAGTGTTTGAGAGGAAAAATGTGGTTAATGCCAAGATTCCTGAGAGTGCTTTATCTCTAATGTATAGATTGACCTTTCACCTCCCAGACTTTATGTTCGATTGGGACCTGCTGGTTTTCAGCTAATAGATCTCTCTAATCTTTAGCTAAGTTTGTACCTATTGTACTTCTCAATTTAATAAATAAATTTCCTTATCAATAAAAAAATGACAAAATAAGAAACAACCAGTTTGATGTAGGAGCATATGGGATCAAAAAGAAGATGGATGACCATGAGTGATCTTGGGGTTTGATTGTAATAAGGCCTAAAGGCCATGTGTAGAGTAGAAAGTTTTAAAGTTCTGGTTTTTTGTGTGATAAGGCTTGAAAGCCAAGGTCAATTTAGGGATTTAGGGTAATCCTGTTACTTATTGTTATCCCAAGTTTTCTAGGTCAAAACTTGCCCTTTTGGCCAGAATTCGGTGTCTTTAGAAGGGTTATTTAGTTACCTTTCAAATGAGACCAAGATTTCGCAAATCCAAGGTGACTTGGGAGAGTTATGACCAAATTACTAAAAGGGTACCAGTGAGTGACGGGAATAGTATTTTTAGTAATTTTGTTTATAGAAAGTCTTAGGTTTTAGTAGTTTTGGGTTTTTAGAAAGTCCTACTTTAGCAAGTTTGGTTTTAGCAAGTCTTAGGTAGCAAGTTTCATAGTAGTTTAAAACTTTCTAATTTTGTTCTTTTTATTTTTTATGGTTGAAGGCCTATTTAAAAGGCCTAGATTAATGAATTGAAATTGGGTTTTCCCCTCTCCTTTATTGGTTGTAGCCATTAGAAACCCTAGATTTGTAACCTTAGTCTCCTTTCCCTCCCAATCAATGGTAGCTGTTGGGTTTTTTCTTCTTCTACTTCTTCCTTCTCCTTCTATCTTCCTCTTGTCCTCCTTCCATTATCTCCTATAGAGGAATACAATGGTCTATGGTTAGTGGGGGTGTAATGGTCTTTTCAGTCAATTGGCTGTATACATAACCCTAATATATATATGAATGAAATAGATACGTATGAGGTACCCAAGAACCCCATACGACTCTCTCAACAATTCTCTATCTCTCCATTTCTTCCTCTCCTTCTTAGTTACAGGTTTAACATTGGATCCACAATCTCAATTTGGTATCAAAGCAAGTTCAACCTAGAATTACCGTCAGACTCTTTGCAACGTCGTTGTACCGATGCTGACGTCAGCGACTGTATGGTATTGGTTTATTGACTCAAATCCAGAAGTGATGTTTTTTCAATTTTTACATCCTTCCATTAGATGATTGAGATGCAGTTTGACGACAATTAAGGTATTGCAATCTAATAATGGGGGTGAATATGTTTCATCTGTGTTGGGTTCCTACATTAATCAACATGGTATTATTCATTAGACTATGTGCCCTAGCACTCCAAAACAGAATGGGATAACTGAAAGGAAGAATAGGCATCTCATGAAAATTGTTAAGGCACTTATGTTTGAAATGAATGTTTTAAGACATTTTAGGTTGATACGGTCCAAACTGCATCCTTTCTTATGAATCGTTTGTCTACTCGTGTGTTAGATTTTCATTCCCCTATTGAGTTAATATCTCCTGACTCCATGTTATTCCCTATTCCCCCTAAAGTCTTTAGTTGTATTTGTTTTGTCCATATTGACAAGTCATCCAAATCTAAACTTGATCTTAAAGCCTTCAAGTGTATTTTTCTGGGTAATTCTCTCACTCAAAAAGGGTACAAGTGTTATCATCCACTAACCCGTCATTACCTTGTCTCTATGGATGTTACTTTTCATGAGACTATCCCATTCTTCTCTTCTGAGAAGTCTTCTCCTCAGGAAGAGTATTGCACAGATGATAAGGAATCCCCTACCCCATTACCAATACCTTCTTTCTTCTTTGATCAAGGTACTCAAACAAAGCCTGCAACTGATAGGGGGAGCCAAGCGAACAATGACTTCAAGTATATCGGAGGAGACCTAAAGAAGTTGCAACTGAAGACCCTCGTGACCTACACCAAGATATCTCCTCTAATCCAGGTAATATCTTCACTGCTCCAGTTGATGATACTGATCTTCCTATTGGCTTGAGAAAAGGTTCTCGGTCTTGTATTCAATATCCTATTTCTAACTGTGTATCTTATAGTGCTTTGTCTCCTTTTACTCGCACAACTGTTGAATTGTCCTCTATTGTCATTCCTCACAATGTGCCTGAAACTTTAACTCAATCCCATTGGAAGGTGGAAATGGAAGAGGAAATGTGTGCTTTGGAGAGGAACAAAACTTGGGATATTGTGGATCTTCCTGTTGATAAAGAACCAGTTGGTTGCAAATGGGTCTTTACTGTTAAGCTGAAGCCTGACAGGAGTGTAGACAGGTACAAGGCTCGGGTAGTTTGTTAAGGGTTACACCCAAACTTATGGAGTTGACTATCAAGAGACATTTTCTCAAGTTGCTAAGATGAATCCCATTTGTGTGTTTTTTCTTTAGTCGTTAACCAAGGTTGGCCATTACTTCAGTTGGATGTGAAAAATGGCTTCCTACATGGCAGTCTTGAAGAAATGTATATGAAACTTCCACCTAGATTTCAAATTGCATCTGAGTAGGGGCAAGGTTTTTAAACTAAAGAAGGCTCTTTATGGTTTGAAACAATCCCCTAGAGTGTGGTTTGAGCGCTTTTGGACTGCTATGGTGTCATATGTCTATACACAGTGTCAGGCTAATCATACTCTATTTGTGAAAAGACAGGGCAGCAAGCTGACTACATTAATTATGTATGTAGATGACATTGCTGTCACTGGGAATGATGAAGTTGAAATTGAACAACTAAAGAGCCATCTATCAAAGAAAATTGAGATTAAAGATCTGGGGCTGCTGAAGTATTTTCTTGGGATAGAAGTTGTCCGTTCAAAGAAGGGCATCTTCATATCCCAATGCAAATACACCCTCGATCTTCTCAGTAAGACTGGAATGTTGGGCTGTAAACCAATTGCTACGCCTATGGATCCTAATCAATAGTTCAAGGAAGGTGATGGAGAGAGACTTATTGATGCAGACGGATACAAACGACTAATGGGACGATTACTTTATTTGTCATTAACACGATAGACATTGCTTTTGTTGTCAGTGTTACCAATCAGCTTATGCACGCTCCTGCAACTGTTCATACGGAAGCTGTGTATCGGATATTGAGGTACCTTAAAAGAAGTCCAGGACATGGTCTCTTGTTTATCCAGCACACAGGTCTCCAAGTTGAGACTTATACAGCCAAATTACATGTAAAGGCATATACAGATGCTGATTAGGTAGGCTCACTTTCTGATTGGCGGTCTACTTCTGAATATTGCAGTTTTGTTGGAGGAAATTTGGTCACTTGGAGAAGCAAGAAACATACAGTAGTTGCCCGATAAAGTGTTGAAGCTGAATACAGGGCTATGGCACAAGGAATTTGTGAGCTACTATAGCTGAAAATGTGCTCTATCTACATACCAGCTTGACGGGAGTGTAGTGGCTATGGTTAGTGGGGGCGTAATGGTCTTTTCGGTCAATTGGCTGTATACATAACCCATATACATATGAATGAAATATATAAGTAAAAGGTACCCAAGAACCTCATACAACTCTCTCGACAATTCTCTCTCTCTCCATTTCTTCTTCTCCTTGGTTACACGTTTAACATTGGATCCATAATCTCAACTTTACCCTCTTGTTGTTGCTACATTCTACCTTATTTGGTTGTGCTGATATCACCAAGATCAAGAAATTTAATGCTTCTGGATTCAAGTACCTACAGTACATATTCTCACACAACTCAAGATAATTTCTAGTATACTTCCAGTTAAAATTGCCCCCATCAAAACAGTCTCTTTTTTATTCTTTTAGGTAGGGTTTTTCTCCTCTATATATGTCCTTCTAACCCTCTTCATTCCTCTCAAACCTCTTGTCGTTCTGCTAAGTTTATGATAAGAAACCCTAATCTGTTTTAGGATATCCTGCTCAAAGTGTCACTGTGGACTGTTCTTTTATATGTTTTATATATATTCTATATCAAAAATTCGGAATCACATGAAATTTTGCATGCACATCACTTTTATATCTATCGAGTACGCAGTAAAATTTCAGACTTTTCTGACGCATCTGCAGTGGTATTTGGTAATTTTACTAATCTGCCCAGATTTTACAGAAACCTTAATTTAGTACTTCTCTTCTAGTTTTCTTCTTATTATTATCCTCTATTCCTTATAAATTCTTTTGACTTGACTCCCTAATTCTTTCTAAAGTTTGAGGTTATTTGGTTAAGCCTACACTCCTTTCTTCTTCCTTTTTTTTAGAGATAAAAAAGAATACCAAAAAGCAAAAAAATAAATAAATAAATAACAAGAAGCCCAAGGAGGCCTTTCACCAAGGCGGTGAAAGAAAAAAAGAAAAACAGCAAATGAGCAGAAGGAAAGAACAAAGGACCCAAACGGGCAAGGCCAAAAAACAAAACCTACGATTAAGAAAGCCAACTAAAGACTACACCCTCCCCACCCAAAAATCAGCCCAAACCTCCTCCCAGAACTCTGGAGAAACTGAAATCCATTCTCTAATAAGCTAATAAGCTCTTAGGAGAAAATGATCACTCGAAACCCCTATGCCATAAAAAAATACGATGATTCTTCTCCTTCTACACCACCCAACAAATAGCCCGATGAAAGTAACACCAAATGACCTCAACAATGCCACCCACCCCTAAAGCCTCCCACCCAAAGAAAAGATCATTAACCGACCTAGGGAAGACCTAAGCAATAGTAAGGTGAGAGAAGGAGAAAGTCCAAATATCTCTCACCCAATGGCAATGGAGGAAAAGGTGATCCACCAACTCATTGTCCCTAGTGCAAAGAACAAATCTATTGGCTAGATTCCAGCCTCTACTTTTTAAATTAAAGAGAATCCCTAACACCCAAATATTTCTAAATTGAAGCCCCAAAGGCTCCACACACACCAAACCATCACAAACGATATCAAGGAGAAACACCCATTCGAATTCAACCTCCAAATCTGCGTATCCCGCTCCCTAAGCACCAAATTATAATCCTCCAACCTCTGCAAGAAACTTAACCACTCCTCACACTCACAATCATTAAGATTCCTACGGAAAGTGGAACACCAAATCCCACTCCCTCTCCCCTCAAAATCATCCACCACACGACTGTGGCCATCCGAGGCAAGCAGAAAAATATTGGGAAAGTCCCTCGTAAGCAAAGATTTACCACACCACAAGTCCTCCCAAAATCTAATGGCCTCCCCCGAACCTACCACAAGACCAGTGAACTGCCTAAAGAGGGACATGTGATGAATGATCGACTTCCACAACCTAACCCACGCGAGCCCCTAACCTCCCTAGGCTCCCACTTTGAGAAACACCTATAACTGGCCATAATCACTCTCCTCCATAAACACTCACACCTCCTCCCCAAACATCCAAACACACTTCCTCAACATCACCTGAATCTAGACTTTTATCTTTCTAATTCCAAGACCCCCCCCTCGAGATAGGACAATACATAGACTTTCAATCAACTAAATGGAAATTGTGATGCTCCTCCGAATCATTCCAAAGAAAGTGCCTACATTCCTTTCTTAACTGTCTAAAGTTCTGTCATCACTTCCGCAACATACTCTTAAGTCCACAAACATAGGATCAAAGTAGTCCTAGACCGTCCTACACTAACTTTGGCATCAGAGTTTATCATCTCGCATCACAGTTGTAACAAGATCAAGTGAAAAAGCTGAATTCATAGCCATGGCTCATGGGATTTGTGAGATTTTATAGATTTGTGGCCTTTTGAGAGAGTTGGGATTTAGTTCAAAAGGTCCCCATGAGTTGGTGTTGTGACAAGGATGCAATTAGAATTGTTCACAATAAAGTTCAACATGATAGAACCTAGCACATTGAAGTCAGCAAACATTTCATCAAGGAAAAGCTTCAGCCCAAGTAAATATGCATTCCTTTTGTGAAGATAGAGGACCAACTAGCTGAGTTTACTACAGGTGTACAAAGTCCTAGCTTTTCAAAGTTTGTAAGCAAGTTTGGTATGCATAATAACTACATACCAGCTTAAGAGGGAGTGTTATATGTAGTATGAGGGTACATTCATGTGAGGGTATAAATGTCATTGTGATGTACAAGGTATACTTATAAGTACATATACCTTTTCATGTACTTGTGTATTCTCATATATATGAAATTGTATGAGAGAGAGGGCTAATCTCTTACATATTCTGCTTCTTCTTAGTTTTGTTAAGAATAGGGGTTTTTTTTTTTGTTTCTTGGGTGGGGGAGGGGGGCATCTTGAGTTTAGTTTCCTAGTAGCTATATATATATATATGTATTTGGAAGGGGGATTTAAAGTTTTTGAATATTTCCCCAATGGTATGGTGCACTTTGGGAGATTGTTTGGTGCAAATAGGTTCTCTTTGGTTAGTGTTTCTGGGTCTCGTAGACATAATTTGAACAATTGAGAAGTCAACTTTTGCTCAAAAAAAAAAAAGAAAAGAAGAAGAAGCAAACTGTACGAAAACTTTGTTCGCCTAACTTAAGGAATTAGTGTCACAGTATGGCCTCTCCAATGGAGAGAGTTGGGGCTTCAACCCCCATGGGCAGCAATTCCGTAATGGATTGCGTTCACATACCTCACCCCCCTTGGACCAGAGGTAGTGCTGGGTTGCCAATACGGCAGCAAGCCCAATTGGCCCTACCAAAAAATAAAAATAAAAAGATAGCATACCAAACTATTTGGATAACCTTCTTTTTGTGTGGACAGACATGATTTTGATTATCCATCTTATATACGAGAAATATAGACTATACTGCCTGTAGTTTGCCTTTTTTTTTGCCAATAAAATGGGGGTTCCGTCCTCCACTATCTTTTGCATAGTAAGATTTCAAGGAAGATATCCAATGACTCTTCTCCCTTATCGGTGTCTATTGGATCTAGCCTGAACGACTAATAGAGTTCATTCATAGTTAGTGGTGCGGAAAACTTGGTAAAGTTAGCCGAATTTTGTGAAGATCCCCTTTTCCATTTGTTGGAGTATTTTGTAAGGAAAGAAATCATAGTCTCCAAGAAAAAGTCCCAAGTCCTGTTAAGTGGTGATTGATAAAATTTGTAAGTAATCATTTTACTGATCTTTCCCCTAATCTTCCCTTGGCTCAGATTGGGATGCATCTGTTCAGTTTTATAGCACCCTGTTTCTAAGGCTGCTGCCTTGTTAACTTGGGTCTTGTATAGAGGTTGTCATTTGGGTTCGTTTTCCTCCCCTTTCAGTACAACATATTTACTTTATCAAAATATAAATGAATTGTAAATTAAATATAACTCTTAGTATTTGCAAAATGTTTACAGAAATATTTTACTTTCCTCGTCTTGGATGGTAAGTGTATTGTCTTGCAAAGCAGAGAAAGACAATCACAAGTAGATGTAAGTAATTACACATTCTGCCTAAACAAAATGGAACCACAAACTAAACTATTGGAATGGACCACTTACACAAAAAATTATTGAAGAATTGTCAGTTTTCTTTCACTGAAAATATAATTAGTATAGGCATAAAACAAACAAAAAAAAAAAAGGGGAGAAACTGGAGGAAAGAACATGACTTGGGCTTACCTTTGCAACTGCCACCTGCTTAGACTTTGTTGATCTAGAATTGTGTGACATGGCTCTGGATAAGCGTGGAACTCCATCATTGATATCATCGTGATTGATCTCATAAGCATTGGTGTTCAACTCAGGAAATGAAAATGGTTCTCGTGATTGCTTCTCCATGCTTTCCCCCTTTGGCGGGGGAGTTGAATTAGTATCCATCTTGAATGGCAACCGATGAGATTGATAATCCGTACCAGACCCATTATCAACATGGCCATTGGCAAGAGGGAGACTGGGAGCATGATCTACAGTGGATCTCCTCGAACAAAGCCCTCCCATCGTGTCAATGACAACAAATAATAATAGCTCACTTCTTAGTGGAGCTTCCCATACAAAAGAAACAAAGATGAATGATAATAACTAAAAAAAAACAACCCCTAGCACTCAGACTGAGTGATTTAGCAGCAAACGAAAGCCGTGAGCTCCTCAATCAGTCAAGCACAAGATCTTGCAAGTACAGAATGGGTGTCGATAATGCCCGCCCAGCTCCAGAAATCCGATCCCGTGTTCCACCAAAAAGTCCCACAATTCCGATTCCGGTCACTATTCAAACTCCCCTCCATCAAAATCAAGCTGTAGATTAAAAATAGCACATTTATTATAATTAAGATGGGAGAGGAAAAAAAATAATTGTCTAATTAACTAAGGAAACACATGAACAAAAACCCATTATTAGCCAAAATAATATAAACACCACACCCAATAAATTAAAAACAAAATATGAAACAAGGGAAAAAAAAAAAAAAAACCCAAATCCATGAT
>JAOXJP010109789.1:0-14144 GCA_025762735.1 Platanus orientalis
GGTATATGTCATCATATAATTCACTTAGTATTAGTGTCAATGGGTCTAGAAAGTTACCTTAAATCTATGGACCAGTCAGCACTGACACATTTTGGGAAAATGATCATAACTTCTTCTACAAAAATCCTATTCACTTACTGTTTGTTGTATAAGACTCTAGACTTCTGTGCCTATCCAAAGGTATAAGTTTCAATCATAAATTTTTTCTATATTTTTGTTGGTGTCTTTCTAAAGTTTTGTCAATAATCAGATTAACATATGTGCATTTAAATGGTCCTATGTATGTATAGAACTTATGTGACATGTGTTAGCATTCTAAGTGTGACATGTGTACAATAATATGTGCATCATTGGGTGGGGTGTTACAGTATTGTAACAATCTTAATAAAATTAATTAGCTTGGTAGTAAGCTTTTGATAATGGACATAGGCCATCAAGCCAAACCACTAAAAATATTGTGTTGTGTGACTGAATGCTTGTGGTGTGTGTGATTATCTCTTCTCTTTACATGGCATGTTATATTTAGCAATTAGTGTGTAATCATTCATATTTGCAAATTTCCAAGTAATCAACTAATTGAAAGATAAAATTGAACATTGCCATATCATTGCACTTGTAAACAGTACATAACTAGTTTATTAATTAAGTGTTATACATTTTCAAGCAATCATTTAACATCTTTAATTGAAAATTAAAGTGGGGTATTGATTAAAAGAATTTTTAATAAATCCTATTCACCCCCTCTAGGATTAGAGCCAGACTTTCAGTTTTTTGGGGCATGTCACGCTTTTCTTTTCCTTTTCCATCTCTCTCTTCTTATATATCTCTCCCTTAGTCTGTATTTTGTTCTCCTTCTTTATCTATAAAATTTGTCATTATCAATTAAAGAAATGGTTGAAAGTAGGGTTGTGAATGAGCTTTAGCCTCAAGTTGAGCTCAATAAACATTACATATGAAATAATTGATTTGACATATAATGATATAATCTTATTTTTGTTTCTCCACAAAAAAAAAAATTCTTTATTAAGACATCATGTCAATTAAAGTTACTTTTGATCATTAACATATATTGTCAATCAAATCAAGCATTCATTTGCTTAGTGAGTTAAGCCTAAACTTGATCATTGTGTGATGCACCTAAGCTAAGTTGGGCTCAACTCGGTTCATTGACACATCTAATTAGGGTTGTCAATCGAGCCTGGCCGAGGTCAGCCCAAACTTCATTTCATGGTCCCGAACTCAGTCTGAGCCTGAACTTGGCCCGTTTTATAATCATGGGCTTTGGGTCAAGTTCGGGCTACCCAAACTTAAATCTCCTTTTCAAATTTAGACTGATAATGGGCCCAAATTACCCCTAAATACTTTGATAATATTCATGATTTATTAAATTTTGGACTGATAATGGGCCAAAAACTGCCCTATATTTTTTGGGCTAAGCTATACCAGTGTTGGGTCAAGCCAGGCCAAGCTATAGTTTATACCTATTTCGGGCTGATCTGGGCTGAGCTATATATGATTACTGCTTCGGGCTAAAATTAAGTCTATTCGAATAAAACTTCAGACCTGAAAGCTAGGCTTGAAGTTAGCTTGGCCTTGCCCTACAATTTTTCTGGCCAGACATGTCTGGCTTCGGGCTAGCCCGGCCCAATTGACATCATTACCCCTAGTTGAAAGGCTCCAAATAGAGAATGTAAATTACACCTAGATCCCCAATGGTTTTCAAAAATTTGAAATATCATCTTATAATATTAACAATATATGTGTCAACCGCGTTGTCATGGGGCATAGCTCTCCCTAGCTCAAGGCCATGTGGGACTCATGCAACAACTCCACTTTTAGACAACTTAACCTAACTTCCCTCACATTTAAGAGCACTAAGTAAGCAAGTAAAGAGTACAACAGAGGTTATGGAAGAAGACAACTTCTATTAAACCCAGAAGGCTTAATGATTACACTTGTTTATAGTTTCTTAGGTTCCTTCCAAATGAGGAGCTCTCCCCCTTATATAGATCTCCCAATGCACAATCAATGGCCAAGATCACTCCATGTGTCATAAATTTAACTGCTTAGAAAACCCTCTGATCTCTAAAACATTCAACACTCCTTGCTAAAATTTCTCCAGAAGATTTTACCACCATTTAGACTACTTTACACTTTGTTAAATCATAGAAAGCTTTGCTACACCACTATAGTTAGGTATAATAAGTTCGATCTGTCAAAATTCTCTTATTTCATAATATACGTATGTGCTTGTAAAGCCAACTACCCCTAGTTGTCATGCAATCCATGACAATCCTGCCCACCTACTATCTTGACATCATCATCAATGGAATCCGTTATCATGCCTTTGAAATTGATGGTCTCTTTGTATCCCTCAAGTTTCTCCAAGCTTTAGGATACCGAAACTTGAACTTTACAATCATTGAGTCCATGCTATAGTGCTTGACAAGCAATTTTCTGGCTGTTTCCAACTCAATATGCCCATTCCTCCAATCTAATGCCTCGGCTAGTAACTTATCCATGTGACCCACTTAGTTTCATGATCCACATCCCTCCTAGGTGGTGCTAATTTAGGTGGTAAGATGTCCCAATGCTCATTGAGTATCTTACCAACCACCTTAGGTGACTTCCCCTTTTGGCACTCATTCGCAGTTGTTCTAACTCTTATCGTCAACTCAAAGGCCTTACCTCACATTGAATGAGCTACAAGTCCAAAGGCTTATTCATAATAGATTTAAGGTGCACTTTCCTTTATGAAAGACACTGGCTTGATGTAAGGCATGGGCATTGCCTTAACCCTACTTAGGAAGTCCTCGCTCAAAACCATCTAATGGTCATTTATCGGGACCATTGATAGCTATGTCTGTCTTCCCTTTCTATGCCCTAACTTGTAGCTCTCTCCCATGAGCTGCCCATGAAGTAGTTTAGCATATGAGTTGACAACCTACAGCTATATTGATTCCTTCACCCCTATCAATCATAATTGATTGTCTCGTCAACTGAGACAAAGTTATATGTAGCCACCATGTTTACTAACACATAGGTGGGCTTCCCATTTACTTGGGGTTCAACGTACATAAGCCCTTATTTGATGGACTAGTTTCTATTTTACCATTTATGACATTAAGAAGCTGCAAGGTTTCCATCCTTGGCTCATCTTCCTCCTTTTTCTATTCTTCTAGTTTGGTGACAAGCACACTAAATGCCTTCCTCTTGGTCATTCCCTCACAAATTTCTTTCCCCAGCAAATAAAACAACTAGTCTTCCCATGTGGTGTGGAATTCCCTTATTACACTTGTCTCCATGAACCTCCCTTTCATCATTATCATCCTCACCCCTAAAGGCTTATGATTCTTCCTTTGCAACCAGCATGGTTGGATTTAGGCTCCTTGAACTCCAGCAGGCTCTCTGTTATGATCAAGTTTGTAACAAGATAACTCTAGCTTAGCCCAATTTTTCATTTCATCCAAAGAATAGATCTTTATCCACCATTAAGGTAAAAGAAAAAAAAAAACCTTTCACATAGTTACATATGGTCCCCATGTGTTGTTGAAAACGAAGGCATTAAATGCCCCATCTTATGTTTTCAAAATTTTGGGTTGGTTCTTTAGTCCCACATTGGAAAGACAGGAAAACCAAATGCACTATATAAGATATTTCACTCCACTCACTTGTGTATTTTGAGAGCCTTCTCTCTCTTGCTGGTTGCTACGGTGTAGTAACAACATCTTACACACACAGGCACGAGCAAGGGCTTGGGCGCAAGGACACTTGAGGTGCACTTTGCACTTTGCACGTGTGTATTGGGTCACAAAATTTCTTTTCAACAGTCCAAATAAGACTTTGGGTTGTTCTCAAAGAGAATAAACCATGAAGGAAACCAAGGTCATGAGGGGAGAAGAAAGAAAGGGAATGAGTGGGAGCTAGAAAAGGGGGAAAAGGAAAAGGAAGAAGAGGAGAAGGAGAAGGAAGAAGGCCTTTGGCCATGGGTCTGCCTTCATGGCGATGAAGTCTCTTTCTCTCTCTCTCTCTCTCTCTTTCTCTTTTCTTTCCCTTGGACCTAGATTCCGTTAGGCATTTGGCACTTAGATTCGCTGCCCTCTTAGAATGGATCAGCTAGAATCCATGGGCTCCAAATTCTCCACATGATCAGTGGTTCCTTTGGGAATAGACATTGTGGTGGGGTGCAAACCTTGTCTTTATGACTCAGTTGTGACATATGATGTTCACCTTCCTAAGGGAAACTTTGTCAAAATTTTGTTAAAACTTAGACAAGTTTTGCCGTTTGTTTTGGGTGTACCCAACCACTAAGGGAAATATGTTGTATGGGAGGTATCGTGGTTTCTAAAGGAAGTGTACCTCATTGAGAAACAAGACATGGTCCAAGCTTAACTGTATCCCAGGCTTAGTTTGGCTCACAGTCCCTTGCAAATTAAGTGGGAGGCCTCGACTATCCTTAAGAAACATGATAACGACACCTCCATGTCTCGGATCAGTCTGGTAGAACTACATCTAGCTTGATTCCCCTATAAAGGGGGTATGTAGGTAGCCTACCAATGGGAAGACCGATAGCACAACTACAACCTAAAGACCACAAAATCCACTCTATTATTTTATTAAGCTTTTTGAACTTGATAGCTTTTCCAAGTGATGTGACATCAAGGATCACTATAGGATCCAACAATTTGAGGATATATCCACACTCCCATGTCAAAAGGCCAAAAAATTAAAGTTCTAGAATAGGGACTGTGGCTCGTGATTAAAAAGCTTTCACGAATTTGTACTCGCGTAGGAAGCATTGTTTTTTAAAAAGGGCATATTGTGACTAGACCACTCTCACGAAGAAAAGCCTGAGTTGGTAGTTCTTGCAATAGGACAGTACATCGCAATAGGATGTCTTCATGAATGAGATTGCTATGAAACCTTGTTCACGAAGGAGTATGTAATTGTGATGGAGATGCTTTCGCAAAGAAAAGGTCCTTGTGATGGACATGCCTTTACAAAGGAAGTATAGTCCGCAAAGAAACTGTTCTTTGACAGTTCGTGACTGATATGTTTTCATAAAGATTCTACATTTAGCAAAAAAGAAAGATTTCTTTGTTTTAAACAATTAAAATCTTTGACACCTGCAATTATGTTTAGTGAGTATTTTTAATGATGTGAGTTGCATTAGGATGTAGGTCTAAGTTAGTGGGTAACTTTTGTAAGTCATTAAAACTGAATAAAGTTTTATAGGAAATTGACATGGTAAGACACTTATGATGTTCAATATTGTAAACTTAGTAGAAAGCCAAATCCCAAAGGTTCGATGTAGTGAACCAAGATGCCCTCTGTTGGTCGGTTGCAGATATGTTGCACGGTGTTATGACAGGTCAAAGGATTTGTAAGTGTGTCATATTGGGAATCCCTATTAGATGTAGACAAGTGTCAGAGTCATGTGAAGGCCCTTAGGTGCCTTAAAGAAAAGTCAAACCATGACTTGTCTCATCAATTGAAATGTTGAACACACAAAAATTGGAATGAAAACTTCAATGAGGTAGTAGGGTCAAGCAACCTTTCCGGTTGTAAAAATCCAATCAAATTAACTAGTGCCTGTCATCTTCTTGAAAACAACATTTTGATTTAAGACATGTCGAATAAAACAAGGCATATGCGACAATTGATCAGAGATCAATACAAAAAGAGGTAACATACATATATATATTAGTAGGAGTAGACATATATAAATGTCAATGATACATTTAGTTCCCCCAAACTAGTAGGGGTGTGATGTTGAATATATTGTTGTTAGTACCTCTATATCTAGGCCGCTTGACAAGACTCTATTGAGTTGTAATTCCTAGGAGGCTAGTAGTCCAATGGGATGTCCTGTATGTTTTGACATCAAGAGTGTGCTCGTCTTGGATGCTCTTATGAATGATGGCTAAATCATTAGGGATTCAAGTCTGATTAAGTTGACCCGTAGTTATGTGTTCATTGTTTTGGGATTCAACGTGTCTGGTATTTATAAGTCTAGTGAAACTAACTTGGGACACAATGGTAAGTACATGACTAAGATGAGATTATAAAGCTCTTAAGAACAAGGCTGGAGTTTAATACTCTGAGAGATCTAGAATTAGATCCTAAGGTCTAAGAGAGAGTATTAGGATTTTGAACTAGTTAATTTTGTATGGGACAGATGTGATTTGATTTCAACATTTAACACTTTGTGTGAATTATAGCTAAATGGTAATCCGTGTCTAGACATAGGAGTCTAAGTGAAGAGTTCAGAATAGTCGTTTACACAAAATGATGCCTTGTGTGTGTTCCTTTATTTTGAAAGCTCTATATTGGATATGGACATGGAGAAAATCCATAAGATGGAGAAGCCAGTAGATAAGCCTCCAGGGTTGGACAAAAACAAACAAATTATGTGTTTGATGGATACTAGGTCATAATCTTGTATAGATTGGTATTCTGGAATACCTTCCCCTGAGGACTGAATGAATCCATATATTACATCCTATGCAATCACATTTCTTTGAGAATATCTCAAAAATAGTAGAGATATGGAGGTTTGTATCAAGAAACACTAGTGAGTTTGAGGATGGTGAAAACCAAGAACCTCAAATGGATGCCAAAGTGGATAAAACCAAGTGTATTTGGTTTTGGTAGAAGGAGATCCAATTCTACCATAAGACCATGTGGTAGTACACTATTTCATAGTGAGGGATGATGCAATCCTTAGGATTGTGATGGTAGATGGTATGGATTGCACTCCTGGGACAATGTGGTGGATCTTCGTAGTAGGGCATATACCAATTAAGCTGAAAAGAGATTTTGGATGAAACCCAATTCTGATGGTGTGACAGATGAATATGTTCTCTGTTGACTGATTAACTATCATTGTCATCTTTATTAGACAAAAGAACTTTGTTCAATGACAGATGCCCTAAATTTTGATAAAATCCATCAGATGATCTTTCTGACTATGTAAGGAATTCTTATTTTTAAATCAGATGATTTGAGAAGTTTTTCTCAAGGATAAACTTAAGAAAGCCATCACATGTGGCAGTTAGAAGAGTGTCATGCATGACAATGATGAAAAAGTGTTTGGAAATCCTGGGGTAGAACACGTAGAACATTGAATCATGGCATGATGTGTTGTGATACTCTCAATGAAAATGGATTTGGAATCCAGGTAAAGCCTAATTTATCTAAAGGGACTAGTGAGAGTTACATGTGGTGCAATATCTAAGACACAAGGGTTTGTTAGTTAAGGACTGACATGAAAGACATAGGGTTTTCATTGACTTCTGTAGAGCAGTCTGCCTATAGGACAGAAAGGATTGATGTACACAATATGGAATTTTTTGAGAAATCTCTTAGTAAAAAACTTGGCATGATTAAGTATGTCTTGGCAATAAAACCCATGATACTTGCAAAAGCTAAGAGGAGATCAGTAGTTGGTTGATAGAGATCACAATATCTAGAAACTTTGTTCGTAATGATCATTAGTAAGCCATGGGCTATTTAAGTTTGAGAATGCCTTTAAAGAGGTTATTGGTGTAGATACACGAGATGAACAGGCGATTGACATTAAATTGTCAAGGATTTGGTTCATATGTATCTAGGATACAAGAAGCCATGAAGTCTATCTAGAATGGATATGTTGGTGTCTATGAACATAGCATATTTTTTATTATGGGGGTTTGGTTAAATCCAAATCCATGACTGTCAAGATAGGAGAGAAGCTCCATGAAATCCATAAGGAGTGTGAGGGATTATTCCTTGAGAAGCAAAGCCAGAAATCCTATTTAAGGATAGGTGGTAAGGAATGGCGAAATTGGTGGATGCACTGATATATATGCTTGTGAGCACTGACCATTCGATACATTGAGACTATGATCTAATGTATAGCAGTGTTAAGATTTTGTTTGTAATCACATGGAGAATACATGATAGTATCTAAGAGATGACTGAACATCTGGTAATCCAAGCCATTGAGCCTGAAGCACGTGATCTACATAATGTACTTTATTCAGGTTTGAGTACCTGTGAGACACTTATGTTTAGTAATCCAGGTTTGAACACCTGAAAGACACATGCTAAGGAAATTTAAGTGGAGGTACTTTATGGACAAAATGTCAGAAAATCATATGATAAGTATGTTGATGCAAGGGCATCATTTGTCAAATCAATGGGTAAAAGTGTGGAAGAAGCTCCAACAAGTCAAGCCTTGAAGACCAAGACCCAAGCCGGACTACATCTTTCAAGAAGGTAAAGGTATGCATGTAGCTTCATAAGGATGGTATAGAATGACCCTTGGCATAGCCACACACATGGTGAAATGCCCCAAATTAATCCCAAGTGGATATGAAACTTCTCAAGGTGTACACAGTGATATACAACAGATTTTGTCGTGCGTGACCGATCACAAACCCCATGATCGATCACAATAGAGAACACAGGACTCGTGACTGATCACAAAGTCCATGATCTGTCACACTCAGAGTTTATGAACACCCGAAGACTAGGCCCCTTCTTTGTGACCGATCACAACCTGGGTCCTAACAACCTCGTGATCGATCACAAAGCCCATGATTGATCACGGCATGGGTATGACTTAAAGTGGGCCCACACCACTCGACACCCCTCGACCATGTTTTAAGGACCAAGGGAAAATGACCCATGACCAATCACAAACCCCATGATTGGTCATGAATCTATTATTTTGGGATTCCGCCCTTTTCCATTTTTGAATGGATGGACAGTTTTTCTTGTCCGTTTGAAAAGATTTCAATCCAAGGATTATGAACCTTTTCTGTCCACTATAAAAGGAAATGTTTCTCATTAGGGCATAAATCTTCAAGTCTTCAAGAGAGTGTTATTTTGTTTTCTTAAAAAGAGCCTCCAAGGATGACAAACCTTAATCCTATATTACTTGAGCTACAAGCTTGAAAATTCATCAACTCATCTTAGCTAACATCTACTTGAGAGGTGTGGTTTGGGTTGTCCCTTGAGGAAACCCTCTTTGAGGTTGGTCTTGCTCATGAAGTTTTAGTGCTATAGCTTAAAGAAGAAGTAGGTGTATAAGGTAAACCAGCTCAACAAGGAGCACTCTCACCTATGGTAAGAACAACAACATCAACCAACTTAGTGGTAATATTTGCTATTCATTTTGCATTCATTTGCATATTTATTCATTATCATTTGCTTTACTTTCATCGGAGACATCAGAATCTTGAGAACCTCCGTCGGAGACATATGAGGTAGTGCAAACTTGTCGAAGTCACCGAGTGTTATTGAGTAGCTTGTTTGTGAGCAAGTAGTGAGGTTTTGTGTGTTGTCCTAGGTTATATGTAGCAATCTAAATGAAATATACTTAAGCTCATAGTAAGCTTTAGAAGAGTGGACGTAGGCCTTAATGTCGAACCACTATGAATCTTGTATTGTGGATTGATTGTGTGATTGCTTATTTCTTTTACTTGTGCTCATATTTTCTATAGCTTGTTTTGTATTTGGTTAAATGCTTGAGTAGCACTTTGATGCACACACTCATGTAAAGAAGATTAAAATCATTCCCAACATTGATAAGAAATGGTAAAATAAATTTGATATCTTATTCACCCCCTCTAAGATAATATTAGAGACATTTCAAAGTAAGTTAGGCCTTATCTAAAAGACATGCATGTTAGAAGGGTTGTTGCATGATAAGCCTTGGACTATCTGAAGTATAGTGCCATCTATGATGGATAAAACCACTTTGTGAAAAGGCCTAGGGGATTTTAATATCTGAATGTCAAAAGGATTAGATAAACCTAGAAGGTGGTGCTGATGAACACCCAATATGATTGTCTTAAGTTCAATGGGAAACCGACTTAAGTTGCCCAAAGTTTTAATGGGTAAACGAGTCAGTACTATTGAAAAACACAACTATCACTCTAGTGACTATAGCCTGTTTCTATGACATTGCCATAGAAGGAAATACTGTGGAGTAGCGCTTCAAGCCTATGGTCTGGAACTGTGGATGGAAGGTTGAGAACAAAGTAAAATGGTAAGTTTAGGACTGCAATTGGTTTCTCTTAATGATTTTTCTAGAGACTCAAGTTGGGTTGAAATAACACCTAGGTTGAGATACATGCTCTGGATGAGTTAAAACACACTCTAGTTGATCTGAAATATGAATTGATGGATTGAAACATACCTTATATGGGATGAAAATTCCCTAGTTGGGTTGAAACATACCTTGGTGGAGCTAAAACACGCTCTTAATGGTTCTTAAAAGAGTTCTTCATTACCCAAAGTCAGGTACTCTAATACCAAATATGATACTCACCATTTTAGGGGTGAAAACTAGTTACTTCCTATGAGATCAAGGTCATCTCTAGATCCCCTCAGTAAATCCGGGATGAGCATAGACTTTAATGTACCGACTATAAGATGTGTAAACTCTCGCTAGAGGACTAAGTATGTAATGAGCTGGGTTTGTTAAAAGAGATACTAGTTCTAGGGTACTCCACTATATTCTCAGACAAACTATAGTTTGTTATACAAGGTGCTAATTCCAGAGATATCCACCATACACTGATGTACAACGACCTCACTTATTATCCATAATACCTATTTTCAAAAAAATTTAAAATAAGTGGGGGATTGTTGAAAATGGAGGCATTAAATGCCCCCTCTTAAATTTTCAAATTGTGTGTTTTCAAAATGTTGGGTTGGTTTTTTAGTCCCACATCAAAAAGACAGGAAAACCAAATGTACTATATAAGATATTTTACTCCACTCACTTGTGTATTTTGAGATCCCTCTCTCTTTTACTGGTTGCTATGGTGTAGCCAGGTGCATGACACCTTGCGCACACACACATGAGCATGGGTATGGGTATGGGCAAGGGTTTGGGCACAAGGGCGCTTAAGGCGCACTTCACACTTCGCACTTGCGCATTGTCATGAGTTACATTAAGTCATAATATTTTTTTAATGGTCTAGATAATATTTTGGGTTGTTCACAAAGAGAAAGAACCGCAAAGGAAACTAAGGCCACGAGTAAACCACCTAGCGAAGAAGGGTGCATTGCGAAGGAGGTGCATCACGAAGGAAATGGACGCACAAAGATGGCGTATTGTGAAGGATGGTAAATAGCGAACAAGATACACCACAAGAAGAGTGCCATTGTGAAGGAAGCCCATCATGGCCCAACACTATGAAGGACTAGGTCTGAGAAGGGAATTGGCCCACGAGGGACTAGGCCCATAAAGGAGTTAACTTGCAAAGGGACTTGTCCCGTAAAGGACTAGGCTTCTTCATGATTGGCCTAATAGATTGATATCGACCAGAAAATGGACACGTTAAGGGAGTGGGTAAGAGTGGTCAGGGCTATATATAAAGCCCATTACATAGGTTAAAACCCATTTGGTGGAGAAGAAAGAAAGGGAACAAGTGGGAGCCAGAGAAGGGAGAAAAGGAAGAGGAAGAATAAGAGAATGAGAAGGAAGAAGGCCTTAGGTTGTGGGTCTCCCTTCACGGTGACCAAGTCTCTCTCTCTCTTCCTCTTTTCTTGCCCTTGGACCTAGAGTCTGTTTAGCATTTGGCACTTGGATTTGCTGCCCTCTTAGAAGGGATCAACTAGAATTCAAGGGCTCTAAATCCTCCATAGGATCAATGGTTCCTTTGGGAACAAACACTAGGGTGAGGTACAAACCTTATCTTTGTGACTTGGTTGTTACATATGATGTTCACCTTCCTAAGGGAAACTCTATCAAAATTTTGTTAAAATTTAAACAAGTTTTTACCATTTGTTTTGGGCATACCAGACCACTAAGGGCAATAAGTTGTATGGGAGGTATCGTGGTCTCTTTGGGGAGTGCACCTCATTGAGAGACAAGACATGGTCTAAGCTTAGTTGTATCCTGGGGTTAGCTTGGCTCATGGTCCCTTGTACATTAATTGGGAGGCCTCAATTATCATCAAGAAACATGATAACGACACCTCCATGTTTTGGATCAGTCTGGTAAAACTACATCTTGTTTGATTCCCCTATAAAGGGGGTATGTAGTCAACCTAAGGATGGGAAGACTGATGACACAACTATAACATAAAGACCTTAAAATCCACTTTATTATTTTTATTGAGTTTACTGAACTCAACAGCTTTTGCAAGTGATGTGACATCAAGGATTGCTATAGGATCCAACATGTGCCTGAGACAATTTAAATTATTTTGGCCCAAGTACTCTACATTTTTCGTGTAGAACAATTTCACGATCAATTCTAGAAGTCTTCCCATATGTCAATTCTACAAATCACCCCTGTATGTTCACATGCCTCTTGCACCACCATAGCATGGTTGTTTCAGCGAGGTACATCATTTTTCTGTGCACCATCGTTTTTCCCTCTTTAAACCTATGGCCTCATAATACTTCTATTCGTGTGCAACTTTATTGCATCCCATGTGCTAAGATAAGGCTTAATACTAGGTTAGGGGCACCCTATAGATTGTTTGGACAGGTTAGGATCATAACCCCTTATTGTGTCTTACAGCAATTATTCCAGTACGAATAACAAGAAAATAAACAAAATAAGATCAAGCAATGAAAAATAAGAGACACCAAGATATACGTGGTTTGGCAAGGTGCCTATATCTGTAGGAGAGGATTAAACCTTTCTTCACTATGAGCATACAAATCCATACAAATAAGTGTGTTTTTACAATATGAAAACCCACACAATTTCCCCTTATACACCTTCTCTCTCTCTCTCTCTCAAACCTTGTAGAAAACCCAAACAAATCCCTCTTGTTCGACTGTCTTTACTTCCTTTTCCTTTTTCCTTAATTTTAAATTAGAGTTTCTCTATTCTCAACCATCCTCCAAGACTCCCATGTAAAAATGAGTCTTTTAAATCCAAAACAAGTCCTAACTGTTAGATTTTAAGAAGACAAAACTGACAAACTCCACCTTGACTTTATTTTCAGCCCCTTAGAAGACCACTTATAGTTGTCTCTGTCCTGTATCATAATGCAACATAGCTCCTTAGTACCACACCAATATATGATGTATCTCCACTCCTCTTTTTCTTGAGGTGCTCCACCCCAATTAGTAAGGGCAGCTCCACCAATCTCCAATAATGAACAAGATTGGTCAAGTCCAAGCAATGCTTGAACTTTTCTATATCAACCAGCTTTGTCATCATGTCAGCCACATTATCCTTTGTATGAACCTTCATCAAATTTTATAGTTTCGTTTGTGACTAAACCCCGTATTCAATGATACCTCACATCGATGTGCTTGGTTCTAGATTGATAAACGTGATTTTTTTCTAAGTGAATGGCAATCATACTATCGCAATATAAATTTGTCACCCATAAAGCCTCCTTAACACCCTTAATGGCTGCCATGTATTTTGCCTCAGTTGTGGATAAGGCAATTGTTGGTTATGGCATCGCTTTCCAACTAATAGACCCACCAGCAAGAGTTAAAAGATATCATGTTGTAAACCACCTCTTGTCTAAGTCACCTGCATAATCAGTATCAACATAGCTCACAACCTATCTTGTTCATTTATGTTGTTTAAATAAAATGCCAAAATCTATCCTACCTTTTAAGTACCTTAGGATCCAATTGATAGTCCGGTTTTATCCTAGACGGGGGGTGAATAGGATTTATAAAAATTCTTTAAATTAACCCCCATTTAAAATTCCAATTTAGATATTATTGATGATTTTGGAATTTAGTGCACACCAAGATATAGTTCAATTGCTAAAGGTGCAAATCAATGGCAATTCTTAATTTTGATCTTTCAATGAGTTTAAATTCCTACTCTATAGCAAATATAAAAGATCATATGAAAAATGTTATCCATGTCATGTAAAGATAGAGAGAAGAGACAATTCATGTCACAAGCAAACACACAACACAATGTTTATAGCGGTTCAGCACTTGGGCCTACATCCACTCTCAAAACTCACAATGGAAATACTATATTTTATTTAGTTTGAATTACATTACAATCAAGGTTAAAATTTAAAACCTATCTACTTGCAAAGCAAGCTTTACTCTCGGTGGGAGAGGTCTACACCCGGTTTCTCCGGCGGGTATGGTCTACACTACCAGTGTCTCCAGCAGTAGTGCTATGGTCTACACTTGGTGTCTCTAGTGGG
>JAOXJP010109800.1:0-14144 GCA_025762735.1 Platanus orientalis
GGCCTATTTAGGCATGCCATTGATTGACACATGATGTGTTCTTGAATTTTGTGTATTTTTTATGTACCTAAACACTTTTTTGAAACCCCCAACACATGATGTGTGTCAACTTATAATTCATGTTTAAACACTATAAACGCTTTGTCATCCACAGAACATTTTCTTCCACCCTAATCTTAAAGAGCGAAAATTGTTTTTAGATATTTCTGGTTAAAACAGGTCCAACGATCCACAAACACACACACACAGATATATATATATATATATATATATATATATATATATATATATATGAGAGAGAGAGAGAGAGAGAGATTACCTGTGATGAAAAAGTTTCTGTAGCCGTGCCATAGATTGACACATGATGCACCCTCTTTTTGATTTGGGGATGTGCAGAGAATGGCGCTGAGGATTTGGTAGGATAACTTAGAGAGTGACTAAAGTGGAATTACTTCAGGCCAACACATCAGTGCCAAAAAAATGAGAAAACATCCCCAAAAAGTGTTTATCACTTTTTCGGCACTGACGTGTCAGCCCTAATGTCATTCCAACTTTAGGCACTTTCTAAGTTGACTACCTAAACCCAGTTAGGAGGATGGGCACCCTTGTGAGGGAGCGTACTATTCTCTGCAGCGGATTTTCTTGTTTTCGAATTGGGTGCCTCCCTCTTTTTGACATCTATTTTTTCAACTAAGCACTTTTCCATTAAATTTTATTAACCCTACAATACTACATGTCAGCTTATAGTTGTTTATAGAGAATCTTAGACAATTTTTCATCACAGAACATTTATTTATATAAATCATGTTTAAACATAAATATAATAGGCCATATAGTATGTATTATATCCCAGAAAATTTGGGTTGCCCCCTTAATGAATGCCTATGGTCTACCTGCAACCAACGGCGGACACAGTGTTGAAAAGTAAAAAGTTTGGTTACTTAAAGGGATAGGATTTTGCATAGGGGCTGGGATTAGGTACAAAAATTTGTTTTTCCTAATGCATTAGGATGACATAAGGGGTTTGAGTATCAGTACCTAAAAGTAACTTTCATTTTTTAGGGGGTGCTTATCACTTTTCAGTAGTCCACCCCTAATGTCATCCTAATACATTAGGAAAAGTAGATTTCCACGTATAATCTTTTCCAAGCTGATAAACTAGCTAAGGATGGGGTTAAGGGCAAATCAATGTTTGGACTGATATACCTTAACGTTGGTTATACGAAGCTCTGGCAAATGACTGTAGCCCATGTAACCCATCGTAATTTTAAATAAGAGTCTTCCATTTACCAAAAAAAAAGATTTGGTGCACCCTCCTCACGAATGCCTAAGGTCCACTCGCATGTATGGATGGACACATAGCTTTGAAAAGTGAAAATCACTCCCCCTAAAATTATAAATCACCTTTTCGATGCAACATTTTCGCCCCTAAATGCAGACAAACTATAGGCCTTTGTTAGGGGAGTATCAAATCCATGCCAATTCGATATGCATATATGAAGCCGGCACAGATTTGCACCCTCTTATAAAACGCCTAAGGTCCACCCGCATGCAGGGGCGAGTACACATCATCAAAAAAATGATTTACAATTTTTTGGGGGAGTGATTTTCACTTTTGGCACAAATTTGGTGTGCCCCTTAACGAATGCCTAAGGCCCATCTGCATCCAAAGGTGGATACGCAACGTCAAGAAAGTGATTTACACTTTTTGGGCTCAGCAGATTTTCTGCCTCCCTGGGTTGATATCTTCTATGTCACCTCCCTTGTGAGCCACACAAGGAGGGGAATCAATTCACTTTTTGGAGGTGATGTGACATCTCAAAACCTGAGTTGATCTCCCTCCCCAGTGGCTCACAAGCGGGGTGGCGTAGAGGATTTCAGGCCGTAATGGGGCAGACACATCACTTTTCAGTGCTAATGTGTCTACCCCACCCAAGCCTTAGCAGATTTATGGCGTTTCGTAGGGAGGCAGACAAATTTCACACCCCACCCCTTAAAAAGGGGTGCAATTTTTCACCCCTACATGTGGCCAACCTTAGCCATTCATTAAGGAGGTGCACCAAATCCTGAAGAGCTTCTAAAGGAACTCACATCCTTTGCGCCACCTTACGAGGTGTCATGTGCGCCATAGACACAAAGAGGAGTGGGGCCATACAAAAACCCTGAGACATCTAAGGCGGCACAGAGGATACGGCTCCGCCGACCCAGTACAAATCGGATCAGTTCTAGGGCTCCCGTCTCCTCTGCGCCACCTTATGATGCTCCATGGTGAGCCAAGACAAAAAGGAGGATATGGGCCCCACCCCCTTTTGTGATTTTCCGTAGTGGAGAGGATAGGAGTCCAGTTCTACACTTCTACGTAGTACACACGGCATCAATTATCAAAATTTTTGTTTATTTCATGTTCATTTTTGGGTTCTTTAGGGGAGAAACTCCGAACGAAATTCTTGAACCTCCCCCCCCCCCTTCTTCCCCGATGATCTATCACCAATAAGGCTCCACCTCATGGAAGGCAACGAAAATGTTCTTTGATGAAAAAGTGTCTAGCGTGAATGATAAACTAACATGCAATAACTCTCTATCTCACACCTCCAAATATAGCCCATGTCTGCCTAAAACCCCTCTCCTCCACAGCACTCTGCCCCTCGTCCCCAACCCTCACGTTGTTTTCCCTAACGCCCCCATTTTTCCTCAAACCAACAAATCTGCTTCCTCTCTCTTTCTTCCATTTCCATCAGAGGAAGCAGGTCTCCTTCCATCTCACTTCCCCTTCCCCTGTATCACATTCCCATTTTTACGTTGTATACAATGGCAGCCCCATTGCCTTTATTTATCCTTCTCTTCATTTCATCCCTTACCTTCTCTCCCTCTGAATCAAAGCTCACCACCATCTATTACCACAAATCATGCCCCAGGTTGGATCAAATCATACAAGACATCATCACCACCAAGCAAATCACCAGCCCCACCACTGCCGCCGCCACCCTCCGCGTCTTCTTCCACGACTGCATGGTCGAAGGCTGTGACGCCTCCGTCCTCATCGCTTCCAACGCCTTCAACAAAGCCGAGCGCGAGGACGACAACAACCTCTCCCTCGCTGGCGACGCCTTCGACGTCATTGTCCGCGCCAAGACCGCCCTCGAGCTCGCCTGCCCCGGCATCGTCTCCTGCGCCGACATCCTCGCCCTCGCCACCCGCAATCTCGTCACCATGGTCGGTGGCCCCTTCTACAAAGTCCGATTGGGTCGCAAAGACGGGTTCATCTCCAAGGCCTCCAGGGTCCCCGGAAATCTCCCTAATCGCCACACGCCCATCTCCAAACAGATCGCCCTGTTCGCTTCCAAAGGGTTCACCGTGCAGGAGATGGTGGCCTTGGTAGGTGCCCACACCATCGGATTCTCTCACTGTAAGGAGTTCGCCAGCAGGGTTTTCAATTACAGCACAACGGCGCATTCCGATCCGGCTTATTACCCCAGGTACGCAGAGGGGTTGAGAAAGGCCTGCACCAACTATGCCCAGAGGCCGACGATGGCGGTGTTCAACGACGTGATGACGCCGGGGAAGTTCGACAACATGTACTACCAGAACCTGCCGAGAGGGTTGGGGCTTTTGGCGTCGGATCATGGTTTGATGTTGGATGCGAGGACGAGGCCTTATGTGGAGAGATACGCGGCCAACCAGACGGCATTCTTCCAGGACTTTGCGCACGCTATGGAGAAGCTTAGTGTGCTTGGGATCAAGACGGGACGTAAGGGAGAGGTGCGACACAGATGCGATGCGTTTAACCATATTAAAACTTGATTTGAAGATGGATGGGTTGTTCATGGTTTCTCATTGTCATTAAGAAGGAGAGAAAGAAAGAGATGAGAATTTTATTAAGATATTTTTATTCTTTTCGGTATTATGATTTCTTTCTTTGTTCTTCCTGTTTTATGATTATAATCATCATCATCTATATATGTTTACATGTAAAATCGTATTGTTTTGGTTTTCTTTTATTTTCTATTATTAACGCGTTTTTAGTTGATTCTTGGGCTGCTAATGTAATTCATTTCAAGTTTTGATTATTTAGAAAATTCTCCTAATTTCTCTCTTTCCTTTTGTTATTTGGGGTTCATATCCTCTGGTCCACATTTTTGGTGCTCCTCTAGTGCTCCATGACACAAAGGAGATAGGGCTCATACATTTTTTGAAGTCTCCTTAAAAAAATGTATGGCCCCACCTCCTTTGTGTCTTGGAAGTACCAGTGGAGCACCAAAAATGTGCACCAGAGGATACGGCTCCTGCTATTTGTGTTGTCTGTGTTAAAATAGGTCTATGTAGGTGTGCCATTGATTGACACATGATGTGTTTCTGAATTTGATGGCTCTTTTTTTGGTTTATACCTGACCACTTTTTTGAACCCCAAACACAATATGTGTCTGTTCATAATTCACCATAAACACTATATACACTTTGGCAGCACATAACATTTTAGTTTTAGGGAGGCTCTGGTCAAGGTGTTTGTATTGTTAATGAGTTCGTATTATATATTATTTGATGTCATACGCGTATTAAGGGGAGTAGCACCGGGGAGTGTATTGACCAAAATGGCGGGGAGATGCTTTTCAAAAAGGTGTGAAGGCAGAAGAGGCAGCTTAGAGGATCAAATATTTCAAATGTCCTGTTTGACATGGCAGTCTTGGGCTTCTCATGATAAAGAATCTTAAAATCCATTATCAAATGGGCTCTATGTAAGAGATTAACTAGATTAAAAATCAGATTCAATAGATGATTCACAACTAATATATATTGTATTCACTTGAAAGACCAGAAAGAATTCCATCAAAGATTCAAAGTGCTCCAAAAAATAAATGCATTGATTAGATGATTAAAAAATAACTAACCATGTGCTGAATTTCGACATGGATAAGTAGGACCATCACCAAGCACAGAACACAGAGCGAATTATAGGGCCCTAGGCCTAGGGGTGTCAATGACACTGAGCCGAGCTTTGCCCAGCTCGGCTCAGGCTTGTCACATGAAGGGCAAGCTCATGATGAATCTCAGTTGCCAAGCTCAGGCTCTGCTTGGCTTGGATCACTAGGAATAAAAAGGCTCAACGTCCTAATGACCCACTAACCTAATTTGTCTTACTTAAAAATTAATATTATCACAATATATAATATTATTATAAAACTATCAACCTAACCAAGCTCTTAATAAGTCGAGATTTTAGTTAACTGAGCTTAGTGAAAGTCGGCTCAGGCTCGGCTCTTACAGAGACAGCCTCACCCAAATCCATCTCCAGGCCTCTTAAAATCCCATAGACCCACGATGCTGCCGGCTTTTAGGCCATAAAAATAACCATCTAAACTTAAATATCTAATATCCATCAGCCTAAAACCAAGAGCGGATTTGTAATCAATAAGGCAATTGATTACCTCAAGCAAATTTGCCTACTGCAAACTACTGTACGAATACAAAAGGACAAATTCCATATGAAAAGACAAAAAGCTACCCACGAAATCTTTTTGCGTTCATGCAGTAGTTTGCATTAGGCAAATTTGCTTGAGCTGATCTTGTCCCAATTAATTAAGATCATCATTATCATCTTTAGAGCTATATGAAAGCGTTTTCATTCTGTCCCACCAAACTTGTTTATCTATCCTCCGAATCCCTAACATGGCCACGAAAAAACACCTTTGTATTCACGGAAGAGCTTGAGATCAAATTCTCTTTCTACCCCAAGTCCCAACCCAACACAAGCGTTCTATGATAGGGATTGACAGGGTTTGAGGTTAACACCTCTGTATTCACAGAAGGGCTTAAGAACAAGTTCTCATTCTACCCCAAGTCCCAACCCAACACAAGCCCTCTCTGATTAGGATTGACACAAAGTGGATTTCTAGTAGCGGTTTTACTGTAGTGAAACTGAAGCACCAGGGTGTAGGACACATGGGTGGAAAAAAGTGAACCACTGCCAGTGTTTTTTTCACTTTTTCTGCCCACGTCACCAGAGACCCTGGTGCTTCAGTTCCACTACAGTAAAACCGCTACATGAAATCCGCTTTGTGATTGACAGCGTTTTAGGTTAAACACACGGGATCCCATATTTATCCGTATCCAATCATAAAGTGAATATGGTTCCAATGTATTTGCTCCGATCAAATACTTGATTTATTTTTAAAATAAAATCTGATTATAAACAGAACGGATATAGATTGATCTGCTCTGGCCAAATATCCATATCCATTTGAATTATATATATAGAAATAATGAGTGGATATAGATTAATTGTCATATTATAATACTTTAGGTCAAGTTACATATACTATTATATGTAAATACCTTATCCCTAACTCTAACCCATTCTCATCTCCCATTTTCATTTCTCACGAAAGAAAACTGAAATCTCCCTTAGTGTCTATAAATCTTCATTGCCATCATCATTGTCTTTGCAACTCTTAAATGACCAGAAGCAACGCCAATAAATCATTCTTCTGTACCAGTGAGTTCTCAACCATTACCAAGGATGTTACAGGTTAATTGGCTCCTCTTTTAATCCCTGAATTTTTTTTCAGTGTTTCAACTTTGAGGCCCATGATCGTAACGGTGTAACAATCAAAGTTCTCAATATGGAATATCCTTCAGGCACTCAAGCTCTCAACCATTATTATTTTATTATATGATTCTTCTTTTTATTGGAAAATGTCATTTTTCTTGAATCGTATGGTTGAATATTTGTCCAAATGCATTCATAGGTGAGGAAAAAAAAAAAGTAATGATATAATATTTACTGAAAAATTAAAGATGATTTTTTCTTATTTTTCTCTGGGGTGTTCGAGTATCTATTCTTCTTTTTGCGATTAATAGCAATCCCATCCCTCTCCACTTCTCTCCCACACCTAGTATTAATAGCCCCAATATAATTGCATCATAACTCAATACCAGGATTTTTGGCAAAAAGTGTAACCAAGTATCCAGATTCATACCCGATATTTGATTAAGTAAACGAATGTGAATAAGCATCGTATTTTTAAATATCCGCTGCATATCCTATATGCAGGTAAGTAAACAGATTAGAATACGGATATATCTATATCTACTTCGTATTCAATCTGTTTACAGCCCTATCTATATTCTGTAGTCTGTTTATTCGTTAAACAGGTACATGTACACTAATCCAAACCGCTCAATTAACAGCATACCTGGTGGACGAGCCACAGCCCCAAAATCACACCAATTCATCTGACAAATGAATCACATTTTGTAACTGTTTTGTGCTTTTACGAGCATTGAAAAACTGGTAGCTAATAGGATCTGTCATCACGTGGAATCACCCAATGGCTGTGCTTTTGGGGGTATGATCCACCTGATTCAATCAAAACTAGGAAGTACCTTACCAAAAAAAAAACCTGAAGAATGATAAAAAAAGGAACAGAAATGCAACAGCAAGAATTTATAACGAGCTGTTACCCTTCAAACACTAGAGCAATGAAGACATTGTGCCCAGAAGCATTGTCTCCACTCTCCTCAATCTGTACAGGCTTGGGCAGGAAAGATTTACCAGCCATGAGTTGCTTGGTCTCACCTTCACTTGCACGAAAGCATAATCAATGCAACGTACATAGATGAGCACAAACACAGTAGATTCATCATCTGAGGAGATGCTTGTCAGAGCTTCCTCACAAACATTCGAACAAAATACACCCCTACAACATGAGAAAATCAAATCTTTTTGTAAAGGTTGAACCACTTATGTTACAAACTAAAGGTATGATAGTAAGCCTTACCATATTCAGCAAGGCTTTCTCTTGTCCGCTTTTAGGTGTAGATTGAACCATTTCTTCTTCTTTGGCCTATCCCTCGTCGCAGGCTTCGTATGTTTTGTTTGGCGATCTTCTTCGCCTTTAGACTCCTTAAAGGAACCTCTGACCTTGCTACTACTTGAAGTACGGTTCAAAGGCGGGGCAATTGAATACGAGGCATGAATTTCATTTCTCTGCTTAAGAAGCCCATCAATCTGAAGGGCCAACAAAGACCATGCGACAAGCCAGGATTTTAGGAGCTCCATTGCAACTGGAACCAAATTATTAGAACTATGGCATTCTGTCAATAGGCTTGAGGGGTGAACTCACCTCATGCATTTCTTGCGTATATCTACTCGTCATTTCAGTGAATTGCGCAAGGACCTGCCACACAGCATGAAAATTAGCCCCCCATGAGAAGCATCCAAATAAGTGCTCATGCAGAAATCAAAACCTCTGTGTACTCGGTCTCAAACTTGGAAAGCTCCACCCTCTTAGTTAGAATTTGAGCTTCCACAGCCCTGAGTTTTTCCTTTTCTTCCAGAAAGGGTGCAGCACAAATTGCTTCTATTCTGTAGTTTGCACTTTTAAAAAAGTTGTCACCTGAAAGATGTATCAGAATACAGAAAAAATAATCCATCAGAGTGTATGTCAAGAAAAGTGGCAAGGCAACTGGACATTCCAGCACTCACCATAGACAGCGAAGGTATGTGTCCCGCCTTTTAGCTCAGTTATTTCACATGGCTGAAACCCATCCAATTTTTTGAAGAAGGCAGCATCATGATCCTTTGCAGCAGCCACCTGGATCCGCCAAAATTCGCAATGCAAAGAGAAAAACAATGAGCAAAGATATATTTTGAAAATTAGAAGTATTAAATAACATACAAAGCTGTATCTCACCGAATTGACTGATTGATCCAACCGGTAAACAGGGAAACCAAGAAAATACATCCCAGCAGAAGTAACCTTCCCTGTTTTTGCACTGTCCTCCTACACCATAAAGAAATTACACTAAACATGTCATTCACCAAATTGATGCATTACGTATAAGTAGCACACTAGATGCATGACATGGTGGCAGCCAAGCAAAAGAACAAATGTGAATGATGGGTGGTCCAGGCAACATATAATCAAATTTCTTGGTATTAGTTAGCATCTTCTAAAAACCCTTTTTCTTATACGAATAAATGTGTATCAACCAAAACATGCAATACCTAGAATCCAAATATACCACAGAATGAAAATAAATAGATATGGTGAATCCAGCTTGCATTTAAAAACACAAAGAAGATATTCACAGAGACTAGTACTTAACCTCAATGAGACCAGTACAAACCATTTACAATAGTAAGGTGATGATAGGCCAGAAAGAAAGAAAGAAAAAAGCCATTTCCCAGATACAAAGCGGTATAAAATAAGAAATGCTCAATTACTTTGTCCCATTACAAGATGTTCAGGGAGCATGCAGACACAAGAAACATGGATGTGCAAAACCCAGATCTGGGTTTCATAGGTTGTTGCAATAAGAATGAAACAGACAAGAAATGCATGGGTGTGACAAATACATAGAAACCTAAAACGAGCAAAGATGAATATTAATCACATATGAACATTATTATTATATGCATGTCTAGTACAGATGGCATAGACATACTGGAATCTTTTTTTTGGAAGAATAACTGGAATTATATAAATGGGAAAACAGACATGCTGGAATCTATTCGTAATATATTGCTCTTTTATCCTCAATAGATAGTAAAATAATTCATTTGACCACTTTCCAAGTCACTTGAATCAAATATGAGGGACACTGATTCCCTCATTATACCTTGTTGTGGCACACGAATCTGCCAATTGTTAGGAAAATACACAGTACACATAGAGGCATTGCAGGGCCTATACCAATAGACCTAGAAAATTTTCCCAATAGACTGGCTAAACTCAAGGTAAAAGATCCTCTTGGGACAGGTGTACAATTTTTAGTGCAGCCAGAGCTATCAAAGATATCACCATCATCTAGATGTTGCCATAGACTTGGTAAAAAAGATGCTATCCTGTCAAGGATGAACTGCAACAGTTTGGCCAGTGATATATTAAGAAGCCTCACAGAAAATACAATGGTGAACCAAATCCATAAATACCCCTAGACATGCTGGCACACTGGTAACAGTTCAGCTAATGAGTCAACTGAATCAAATTCTTAAACCATAAGATCATTGAAATGGAAGAAAGGTGCCAGGCCAGATCCAAAAAGCAGCAGATGCACTCCCTCAGTTCCTTTTAATCAACAGCCCTCACTTTATTCAATGTCTTCATCAATGTTTTATTCTGGAACTAACAAGTCATAGCAACTGGTTTGCAGTTTTGACTGGAAGAGAAAAAGAAATCTACCACCAAGCATTGGCAAGGGTATAAAGTACAAAACTAAATTCATTGCCGAGTAGATTTGAAAGAACCAAGTAAGATGTAGAATGGGTAAGTTTTGGTCACTCTCACACACCAATATAAATTCTGCTAGCTAAGAGTGTGAGATCTCATATATATCAAAAATACATATCAAGTATCAACTATCAATCCAGAGACACGTAACGGATGACATGAAAATCTTTTCATTAGTTGATGTCTTCACTCTAATCACCAAGTAATTATGCATCATTAGTCCAAAAAATAAAAAAATAAAAAGTCATGCATAAGTAGTCCACAGTATTAACCAGAGCTAATCTGAGACAACTCAAGCAGACTATTCCAATTATACCAAAAAAGAAACCCATGAAAAATGACCGGTACCTGTAATGCCAGGCTTAATCCACCATTCTCTTCCTGCTCAAAGTACAAAAGCTGCATAGAAACCGAGCCCTTAGTAGAGAGAAAAGAGTATCACTTGGCTACTAAATTAAAACACAGTAGATATTTGGCATGAAACAATTCCTCAGAAAAGAATATGAGAAAAAAATTGAATAAAAAGAACATAAAAAATCATATAAGTTTTTTGTGCGTGCTAGAGAATTGATAGGTTTGAGAACAGCAAGAAATTTTCTTATTGGATATAAAAGAGGAGCCTGAGGGCTGAACCTTCCAAGCATAATGTCATTTGTGAAGAACTGAAGAGAAACAAGAGGTTATAACTTGGACTGCATAAATTGGATCCATGTTCCCATCATTTGGTGCCAATCTAAAGCCTAGCCAACATGCAAGAATAAGATTGTTGTGCAATCCAAATTCAGTACTCAAGTTCCATTTAGAATGGGAAGCCACATTTTATGAAGTTTAAGGATTTTGGGGTGGTGCAAGTTTGACAAAAAAAAACCCTTATCACAGGCAAAAAAAAATTGTAATTATAAGGACCCTGGTTTTTTTTTTTTAATCGATGACCAATTTTTTTTATTGAAAATCAAACAAAGGCAGTAGAAATACAGAGAATTAAGGCGGCATACAAGGGCTTGAGAACAAAGACAACCTTATAACTCTGCTTTTAGCGAGGAAATCGGCAAGATCATTTCGAAATCTTGGAACAAGAGCAAATGAGGGATTCAACACTTGAGCTAGATCTTTATGAATGAACCTTGCTACTCTCCAAAGACCCATACATTTACATTTCCCCCAACTAATAGCAGAGGAAGAATCCCCTTCTACAATAACACCCATCATCCCCAACTCCCTAAGGACTCTCAACCCATGAAGTAAGGTTAAAGCCTTTGCCATGGAAGAAACACATATCCCAGCCAGGCCCAAAAAAAAATCCATAAAACATTCCCCTCATTGGACTGTTAACAATGAAAATAATTCACACCAGAGTAGAACACAATGCCACATCGACTGTGATGCTATCCCAATTAACAAAGAGTGGATTTTTTCAATAAGATTCTGAAAAGGGATTGCCACAAATTTGTATCCATCACACTGTTGAAAATACTAAGTGTCAAATTAAGTTGGATATGAGATAGAAATTGCATAAACATGGTTACATGTTTCTAAGGCATAAAGTTGTTTATTACCAAACCAAAAGGTCCAAGCAGAACGAATATACAGCTGTCTCCATATGGACCTCATCTAGTGACGTATAAAAGCCTAAACCAGCTGGTTAATTAACTAATTTACATTTTAGAGTTAGTTGAAATGCAGAGACCTACGCCTTAAGAAGTGTTTTAAACTAGTATTGTTAATAACTAAGAGTTTAGAGGGCAGTCTACAGCCTCAATTTTCACAACATAACCAACAAAAAAGAAAAAAAAGAAAGAACAGATGTGAAAGGACCTTAATTATAATGGTATATCAAAAGTTGCAAATGAGAGAAATGTCTCCACAGAAGCTTTCACAGAAAAATTGAAAAAAGCCAGTTCTGGATTTAATAAATCTAAGGCATAACATGGTTTGAAGTTAAATATATTCTTACACATTGTGTTGACTTAGTTAAATTTGACAACTTTGTAGTTCAAGCCCAAATCTGAAAGCCGGAATATTCTCTCCATATTTGTTCTGTAATTTTGGCAGGACACACACACACACACACTGGCTACAATGAGGGTTTTTTTTTTGAATTATCATCACGTTTCGTCGAGTAACTAATGCGGGATGTGATACAACCCATACTCAAATTTGATGGGCTTATCCAGGGATATTTTGGGCATTTTGGGTTTAAAATTTTTGTAAAAACAAAAATTTACTTTTGTCAGTTTTGGGTTAGCCAACCTATGTTAGTTTTTGTTAGTCATTCCAAGTGGAATAGGTATAAATTAAATATTTTAGGCAAGGGGGTTACATTTTTGTCACCTTTTCTTTAAGCATTATTTGGTGGGTCAAAAATTTAGTCGTTTGGCATGATTTTAGTCTTCATTTGAAAGGTTATTCAATTACCTTTCTAACAAGTCCAAGATCCTGCAAATCCAATGTGATTTTGGAAAATATGGTCAAAACAGTTGCAAGGTATCACTTTGTGATGAAAATTAACTATTTTTAAATTTTATCTTTATTCATAAATCTTTTTTGTTAAAGTTCTTATTAACAAATCTATTTAGAGTAGGATTTTGAAGTTTGGGATGTTAAACCTTTTTTTTGTTTCCATTCATTTTCTTTTCTGAATAAAATCTTTCATCTACATCAAAAAAAAATTGAAGATAATTTTGACGAAAATTTGCTAAACAGCTCTAAAATTATGAATGCCTCGTACCCAAGGTGTGAATGCCTTGATTGGTGTGATTGCCTAGGAAGTAAATGGTGTAATACTAGTTGGATTTTTCTCTTTCTCTATTTTTCTTCTTTGTTCTTCTATTATTTTACTACAAATTTGTGTTATACTGACAGCCTACAATCAACTCTAATCTATTTTGAACCTTTCAAACCTAGCCCTAATCTTATAAACCTGTCTTTAAATTACCTAGCTTTAAAAGTAGATAACAGAATTTTCTCCCCTTGGTCTTGCATCTACCTGATATCAGAACACCCAATCATTCCCTATTGTGGGTTTTAAATAGTAACAAGAAGTAGAAGGCCGTCTTGAGGGAAATTGACAGACCGACAACGAGATGAATTACTCTTTGTGATTGCAAAAAAAAAGTCGATATATTCGAGGCTAAATTTCAAGAGACATCTGAATAACTAGTGAATGGTGCTAATGGCAATGAACCACAAGGAGATTATGATGTTCTCTTGATGCAGTTGATTTGCAGGATGATGAGCTTGAAACCTCTTTATTAATGTAATGAGGCATATTCTTGTTGCTCCTAAGCAAGGAAAAGAGAATTAGAGGCATATTAATATTTTCTAGATCTTGGGTCGATGTGAGGATCAAGCGAAAAATCTTATTATTGATGGATGCAATTGCATTAATGTAACTTTTGAATCTATTGTTGATTGATCAAAGTTGTGATGAGGACATCAGGTCCGGACTCGAGTTCTAGGTCTACCAGAGGTAACGCAAGAGGGTGGCACCCATGTTTTGGTTCCAATAGGGTGTTTATTTATTATTATTTTTTCATATTATTTTACTTATGCACATGTAGTGAGGGTGTTTTAGTCAAAATAATTGTTTTAGGCTTTTTTTTTTCTTTTTGCTATTTTTTATGAGTGTAGCGATATTTTTTGTAATAAGAGGAAGTAGGTTTCTATTTTGTATTTACCCCTAGCTGTGGGACTCTCTATAAGAGCCCACAACTTAGGTCTTTGGAGGATATCAAAATTTGAATGGAAAAAAAAAAAAAAAAAAAAGATTCCCTGTTCCATTAATGGCTTCTTCTTCAAAAGTTGAAGAAACCCAAAACCCTAGAATGGATCTAAGTTCTCTCCTACTTTAACGCTAGTGGTGGAGGTCACTCCCTCCCCTTGAGTTAAAGGTTTCTTCTTCCTCCTTCCTCTCCC
>JAOXJP010109811.1:0-14143 GCA_025762735.1 Platanus orientalis
TTCAATGTCCAATTGATCCATTAATGTCCTAGAGATTATTTTCTAATAACCAAAAGGGTTTGACAGTGACTAGTTTATTGTCCTAAGGGTTATTGAGGGATATTGTATAGTGGAAGGATGTTTTGTGAAAAAGTTTGTGAGGAAGGGCCTCAATGTTAAATTCTTATCATTGAGAGTTCAATTGTGACATATCACAGGGATTGTTGCAATTAATGGATTACCTAATTGTAATTATCAAATAATTGAGTTCCTGATTGTAGTTTGACTCAATTCAAGATGGTGGGTCTCATTAGCTCAAGGATAAGAATCCCACATCCCCTAGGGTTTATCTAACCTCTCCTTATCCCAATATAAAGGGTTACCCACGTTCAGATATGCTCCTGTAACAATTCTAGAAGTGGGAGAGGTGTAGAAAACGCTAAAACAGGTGTGGGGACTTTGGAGACCGGGTCAAATTGGATTTTTATGTCTGGTTATTCAATTGAGGTACTTCTAAACTTACTTTAATAATAGATCTCTGAGATTCATATGATTGTCATGGGAAAGCATATGTAGATATATGTTTGTTTAAATGAGTTTTACTAATTTTTATGTTCAAGAATGGTAAACATCCAACATCTACAATTTTGGATTGTACCTAGTGCAAAAAACACATAGATCCTTTAACCCGAGAGTTGCTGGATTGATCCAAATAAGTTTGAATCAATCCAAACCATTTGGATAATAGTGGTTTGATCCTGGATCATTTTAAATTCTTTGTAAACCTTTCTAAAAACCTTGAGAATGCTACATATTACATTTATAGGCATTGTGACTGGTTACCAGAAGTTACTTGGTTTGAGGCAAGGGTCTTCTGACTCTTCAGGACTTTGGTGACCTTATGCACCAAAGTGTGGAGCAGTCCCATCATGGTAGACTTCATTGTCGCCAATCGAACTTGGTCAAGACCAAATTGTAGAGGTGCTACAAAAGATGACCCATCATCTCTGGTCATCAGGCCCATATGCTGTAGGGTCCCATATCCAATTGATGGGATTAGCCTTCCTTCCTTTGTAGCCACCTTAAATGGAACCTTCGCCACTGTCATGATGCTCGTGACCAAGGTAGGATACAGAATGCTGCATGTGGGATGCTTGGACTTGTGCCTTGATCATCACATAGCATATGATAAATGCAATGTCTATCCTCTTAGAGTCGAGGATGGTATTGATGACATATGTCGTGTCATTGGTGAGTAGGAGTGGTAATGTCTGATACGACCCAACATGAAAATAAGTGGGTTAGGGTTGACCCTAAACATGTTTCAAGTCAAAATAGGTCAACCTTCTTTCACATGATTAATAAATGGGTTGGGTTAGGGTTGAGCCAAATCGTCTTATACCCTTACCTTGACACGACATGAACCCGACTTGCGAAGATGAATAACCACATAACCCGCAAACCCGACATGACCTAACATGAAAATAAGCGGGTTAGGGTTGACCCTAAACATGTTTTGGGTCAAAATAGGTCAACCTATACCCTTACCTCGACACAACACGAACCCAACCTACCAACACCAATTGCCACCCCTATTAGTGAGGTCACTCTTGTGAGTTATGGGGAGGATGTCGTAGGTGAAAATTCGGTGAAGGAATTTTACCACTGGCCTACAATCCCCATGCTTTAGATTCTCTGCCCAAAGGGCGAAGTGACCACACAGCCGTTGAACCCACTCGGCCTTCTACTCCAAGGTATGTTTGTTGATTGGAAAGGGAATGTGGTCGTTGGTGACTCGAAGAACACCAAGCAATCTAGCCATACTATCTGGACTGACAGAAAGAGGCACCCTGTTCATTGTGGATCTAAAGGAGCATTAAGCATGGTTGCTGTCATAGATATTTGCATAGAAGATCCATAATGCTTCTTTTTGTATTAAGTCCTTTTTTGCGAAAATGGGAACCCATCGCCTATCCTCAATGTTTTCAAGGATGCGGGCAGTCCATAGGGCCTCGGCTTCGACAAACTTTTCATTGATAATGGATTGTTTGGAGAAGATCCTCTCGTAGTGGTTAAGGCTTGTGGCATCGCGACAAGGAGAGTATGATATGCCATCTCGGTTCCTTAATGTCTTGTGTAAAGGTGATGAAGCCATCGGTCACTTCCACAGATTGTGTGGGGGTTGCGATGAAGACCCAACTTGAGTTGACTTGGAAGGTTTTAATGTCATCTTCTTTTGTCGTAGAGTCATTTGAGTAGGGATTTAGTGTGCTTGAGGTGAAGAATGAGTAAGCCAGGCTTTTAGGAGAAGGGATATGAAACAGGTTTCTATCGGGGGAGATATGGGAATAACGATGCTTGAGAGAAGTTTTAAATCTTTCCCAAATTTCCCTCTTGATCAATCACAAGATCGGTGATTGGTCAGGGCATGATTGATCATGAGATCTGTGATCGATCATGAAACCTGTGACATGGTTTCTTTGGTTGGTTTCTCCTAGTGTGGTCAACCACACATTAACCCAAGGGATAAACCCACTTATCTGAGTTATAAAAGCTCTACCCTTTGATTTCAACCTTGATTGGTTGGATTACAAGGACATCCTAGCCAAATTACCATTGAAAAACCTAAATGGATTTCCTAAATTATGCATAGGCCAATAGCACTCTGAAGATACTTAAACTGCTTGGAATCAAGGGATTTTGTTGGAATTTCAATGAGTTGATCTTCGATCATCACATAGTCCAATGATATAACCTTTTCTTCTACCAATTAGCGGATGACATGGTGTCTAATATCTATGTGTTTTGTCATTGAGTGCTGAACTGGAATCTTGGAGATGTCAATTGCATTATATTTGTCTACAAATAGACTCATGGTGCTTTGTTCCAACTCGTAGTTTTTAAGCATTTGCTTCATCCATAAGAGTTAGGTGCATCCATTATCAGCTGCTATGTATTCAACCTCAACAATTGACAATGAAATGGAGTTTTGTTTCTTGATATGCCAAGAAACAAGACTATTGCATATGTAGAAACAACCTTCATTCATGCTCTTGCGATCCTGGACATCACTAACCCAATCAGCATCTGAGTACCCTACTATCTCAGATGTGGTGTCAAATGGGTACTATAACCCAAAGTCTGTAGTCTCATGAACATACCAGATGATTCTTTTAGCTACCGTAAGACATGATTCTTTAGGAATAACTTGGTATCTAGCACATGCACCTACATTGAAGGAGATATCAGGTCTGCTCGCAGTCAAGTAAAGAAAACTTCCAATGATGCTCTGGTAGTAGGTAGAATCGACCTCAGTTCCATCGAGGTCCTTAGTGATCTTGTCACTTGTACTAATGGAGTGTTTGTAGGCTTGGATTCTTACAATTCAAACTTGGTTACAAGGTCTTTAGCAAACTTGGTTTGGCTTAGGAAAATGCCATCACTAGTTTGCTTCATTTGAAGACCAAGGAAGAACCTTAGTTCTCATTCCATACTCATCTCAAATTCAGACTTCATAGTTTGGGCAAAACCATGAGACATCTCCTTATTGGTGGACCAAAAAATGATGTCATCTATATAGATCTGTATAATGAGTATGTGACCATTTTTTTCTCGACTTGTCTACATTTCTTCGATCAAAATGGTGATCAAGAAGGAATCTGGTGAGCCTTTCGTACCAAGCTCTTGGAGCTTGTTTGAGGCTATATAGTGCCTTCTTAAACTTATATATATAGTTTGGCAAGTGAGGATCTACAAATCCTTTTGGTTGCTCTACGTATACTTCTTTTTGGAATATTCCCTTTAAGAATGCACTCTTAAAGTTTATGTGGTATAATTTGAATTTTAAGTAGCATGCAATAAACAAAAGAATCCTAATGGACTTCAATCTAGTAACATGGACAAATGTTTCCTCAAAGTTAATGCCCACTATTTGGGTATACCCCTTTGTTATAAGTCTAACCTTGTTTCTAGTCACTGTACCATTTTCATCATGTTTGTTCTTGAAGATTCATTTGGTACTAATGACATTCTTGTAAGAGGGTCTCTCAGTCAAGAACCAAACATCATTCCTTTTGAACTGATTGAGTTCATCTTACATGGTCATGATCATTTAGAGCCTTATTCAATCTTTTAGGCTCTATCTTTGATGTGAAGCAAAAGTGACTAAGGATATTTTCAATTTGTCTCATAGTTTTCACTCTAGTGTTTGGATCACCAATAATGTCACCTCAGGAAAATCCTTTGGTGAGTCTCTTCTCTTTGAGATGAGGTTGAACCTCTTCAACTTCATCCTTAGAGCTAGTTTGAGATGTGAGTTCTTCTTGGCCTTGTTGAGATTTTTCAATCTCTTTTATAGGTGAAGTCTCAGTCTCATGGTCTAAGAACACAATAAATATGTCTACTTGTACTTGTGTTGACTCATGATCATTTACCATTACATTTTTTAACTCTTCTATTATAAGAGTTCTCTTGTTGTAGACTTGATAGGTTCCACTAGTGTTGGAGTATCCGAGGAAAATAGCCTCGTCACTTTTCTTATTGAAATTTTCAAGATGTTCTCTATCCCTAAGGATATAACAAGTGCTGCCAAATACTCTAAAGTATTTAACAATTGTATTTTTTGTACCCCATAATTCTTAGGTTGTTTTATCGGTTCTCGATCTCTGATAGACATGGTTTGAGACATAGGCTGTTTTATCAGCCAAAAGTCTCTTGGCTAAGTCTTTGCTTGTAAGCATAAAAGTAACTATGTCAAGTAGAGTTTTGTTCTTTCTTTAATTTCAGCTACTCCATTTTGTTGTGGAGTTTTATGAGTTGAAAACTCATGCTTGACTCCCATCTCATCACATAAATCCGAGAATTTATGATTATCAAATTCCCTTCCATGGTTGCTCCTAATACGCTTGATGGTTAATTCCTTTTCAACTTGAATTCTCTTGCATATGTTCAATAATTTATTGAAGACTTTGGATTTCTCTCTTACGAATGCTATTGAAGTAAATATTGAGAAATCATCAACTACCACCATGAAATATTTCCTACCACCTAGATTCTCCATTTTAATAGGACCAGCCAAGTCCATGTGAAGAAGCTCTAGGGATCTAGAGGTACCTATTTGTGTAGTCTTTTTATGAGGGACTCTAGTTTGTTTTTTCATTTGGCAACCTTTGTACAGTGGATTGTCAATTTTGCTTAGCTTGGAAAGGTCCTTAACTATTCCCTTTTTGTTAAGCCTAGCAAAGTCCATAAAGTTGAGATGATTTAATCTTTGAATCCAAAGATTGGTCTCATTCTTTTGGGATATGAGACAAGTGTCCCTTTTTTGAGGATGAAGATCTATGACATAGCAATTGTCACTTGTCCTTACATCTTTAGCTAGGATGTTGCCCTTCTTGTGATCCATGATCACATAACCTTCCTTTACAAATTGGACTCGGTAGTTCTTGTCACATATTTGGCTTTTGCTAACCAAATTGTGCTTGAGACCTTGCACATAAAGAGTTTCGGTGAGTTGTAGAATGCCGGGGGAAACTATGGTTCCTATCCCAAGAATCTTGGCGGTGTTTCCATCACCAAATGTGACATATCCCCCTTAAGCTTCTTCACCTTGAGAACCCACTGTCAAAATACAATCTTGATGAGCTTCCGACTCTCAGTGCGATTTGAATGACCAAGCACTTTGGTTTATCCTTTCTTACCCATACTCTTTTAACCAAAGTTGGTTTAGAGTTTTACCTTTTGGCACTTTTTTGTTGGTCTAAATCTTTCTTTCTATAAAGGTTTCTATTTTCAATTTTTTGAAAATAATTTATTTTGTTGACATTTTTTCCATTTTGATTTTTCTCAAAGATTGCATTCTTTGAGATTTAATGTCATTATCCATGTTTCTACAATTCACTTTGATATGCCCTTTTAAGCCACAATAGTAGCAATAAAATTGGGGTCTTTTAGGGGTATAAGATTGTGTTGACTTCTTTTTAGGTGGTTTATTGTAGAAGGATTGTTGAGTTTTTCTAGGTTGTCTAATTTGACTAGGTTATCCCTTGGCCATCCTATAAGTGAAAGCATTTCCTTAGATTTCCTAATATAACTGAGATAAAAAATATACAAAACCTACACTACTTTCCCTTGGCAAGCTATTCAAAACACTCAATGTCTCTGGTGAGTGTGAACTACTTCTAGTGTCTCTGGTGGAAGCAAAACAAGATAAATAATATGTATGTATGCAAATGAAAGAAAATATTACTACAAGTTGGTTGATGTTTTTATTTACACAATGTGGGAGTGCACTTTATAGAGGTAGTATGCCTTAGTTACCCACAACCTTCAACCCCTTGGTTCTAGTGCTCCTTGAGCTCAGCCAAGTATGAGTTTCCTCTTAGGAAAAACCCACTAGAAGTTTTCCTTAATAGTAGAAGCTTGGTATTCAAGAGAGGAGAGTAAGAGAGTGATCTTTGGAAAAAATGCTAGCTATTTTAGATCAAAACAGTGAGCGAAAGTTGGTTTTCTCAATGGAGGAAGCTCTCAATTATGAAAAGTGTCTAACACTCTCTAGCTTGCTTGAAGTATTTCCCCTAAAGGGAAAAATTCCCTTTTATAAGGGTGAGGAGCACCCACAATCTTTGGATTTAAATCTTTGAAAATAGGCAACTCATTAGAGTCTTAGATTTTCAAAAAATGGGGTTCAAATTTTGAAATAATGACTGAGGGGAATTAAATTTCACAATTAACAAAAATACCCCCATGATTGATCAAGAGATCCGTGATTGATCATGACTTGTGATCGATTACGGATCTCCTAATCGATCATGAATCTAGGCTCTTTCTTGATCAGCTTGTGATTGATCACGGCATCCATGATCGGTCATGGAGTCAAGCTCCCAAGCCGTGATCCTTATAGTGATTGATAATGGCTGAAGGGGCTCTATAATTGGGTCTCTCAGCTTGGCCTAAATCACGGGTCATGATCGATCAGGCCTTAATCTGCTACACTTTGCTAAAACAATGCTTGGGTTGCTCTTTGGGTTAATCTTTCTTAAGTCTTTTATGGGTTTTACCACCACACTTAGGTCCACATTTTTGTTTATATATGATATGCAATGTATGCTTTATACCTTGAGTGGAATGAACAAATTTGAGGTAGGTTCTCTGGTCTTCCTTTAATCCTTTGGTCCACCATGTCTCCTTACCTTGAACTTGTGAGCACATAAGGCACTTACAAGACATAGACCCTTCACATGGTTTGTCCATGGGATTGACATTACATATATTAACAAATAGTCTATTAAATTTGTGTAACAAATTCTTGCATGCCATTAAGAATCATGTTGAGTTTAGTTTCAAATTTTTTTATCAGGTCACCTTATTCAATGTTACAACATGGAAAAACTAAGAAGTATATTTAATAAATCCAAGTATGGGGTGGTCATACTAAAGAGAAAAATGGTTTCAACCGAGATTTCAATAGGAAGTATTACATACCAAATTAGTTTAATCATGTTAAACTAAAATTAGATTTAAGATTGTTGGAAGAAATATGGATAAGCAATCCAAATAAAAATTAAATAATTATTTTTGTGAGTGAATTATAATATAGTAATAGGTTCGAATAATAGTCATAATTCCAATCTATAGCAATAAAGAAACTCATAGTGTAGCAATAAATTTCATTGGCAGAGTTATAAAATTCAATCTATAAATGTCATGCTTTGAAACCCAAACGATTGAGCGCGAACCCCAAGGTGTGAGGGAACTTCAATTTCATATTTTCCTCAACTAATTTATGGATATTTTCCAATTTTAATCAAATTTTGGTAACATGTTGAAATAAAATGGGCATTGAAAAAATTTCCCATATCAATAATAAAACCTATAACATGTATGCAAAACATGCACTTCTATTCATATGTATACATCCAAAATAAGTAAATTGTCATTCTGATAGTATGCCTATCCATTTATATATTCATAAACTATATACAAAATTTACATTAACAAATACACACGATGTTTGTTTGTTTTTAATACATAGAGCTTATCTAAATATATACATAAAAAACTAATCTATCTATAAAGCTAGAGTAACAAAACATATGTTGGTTACTTGTAATACTAGCTCTTCATAGAAAACATCAATTAGTAAAACATGTCTGCTCAGTGCTTCAGGCCTATGTGAGCCTCACTATTTGCAAGGGTGGATATTTTGGGTGAGTTAGGGAAAGCTAAATAAGTAAAATCTGGGTTTTAAAGTTTATAGTATACAAATTTCTAAAAAACAACTAAAATCAAAATGACGATACACCAGATTAATCACAATAAAGAATTAAAACTGGTATAAATTTGATGCCATTCATGCTTCTAAATAAAAATAGAACACTCAATAACATTTCATGATTTTAAACATGTAATTCTATCAATACAACTACATAATCCATGACTATCTAAAATCATGGCTTCAGCTCTTAAGATGTATGAATCATAACTATTCGCATACAAACGGTGCCTTATGCTACTATAAACAAGTCTCTTGCATATAAATAATCATGCCAACAATAATGTTGTTGAAGATACAACTCTTATATATATATATACATATAGACACACATATGCACTGATCACGTTGCCTTTATAAAGAATTATGTGCAGAACAATTCCCCAACAACTCATTGGAGGACAAACCTCTCGGAGGTTGAAACTTCTCATCTCTCTTGGGAAGACCACCTGGATACAAATCCAGGGATATGCAAGTGCTCTGGTCTGTCTACTAAGTTACCCTAAAATCAAAGACCAAAGTCTCTCAAAGATCAAAATCTCTTGAAGGCCAAAACTTTTACTAGGCTCGTATTGCCTAAACAAACTGGTCTTACATCAAATAATTGGCCACATAGAAAACCCATGGCCACCATAAGCAAAGTTCATAGACATTAGCAACATAATTTTGGCTAATTTGAAATGTGTAGTACTTGCAACATATGACTAGCTATTAGAAAAAAGGTCATTACCTAGTGTTGGTCCTGTAATTATGGTGTATTAAGAGGGTAGACGGGAAACAGACCTAACCTTTGGCTTTTTACACAAAGTGTTTGTTTATCGAACTTGAACCTGTGTTTTCATGTTGGACAACCCAAGCCGTTACCATTGTAGCAAAGTAATGACCCTAACATATAACTAGGTACTACTGCAAAAAAATTATTAATCCATCTTGAATTGTCAACATATATTGGCATGCAATAATCTAATGATGTTTTTATATTCATCATTCAAATCAATTCACATGCATCGAATAGTTTTAATAATCAAGTCAATGTCTATAAACAAAGTCTTGATGACAAATGAATAAAATCTCTGCCAAACTATGCAATAAATTTTGGATTAAAATCCCAATGCACCAGTGATTTCAATGCATTAAAACATAATAAATATAAACCACAATTCCATACATTATCCAAATTCTGACATGTAGCATGCATATAAAATCCTAATCATGAGTACAAGGAGGCAACAAAATAGCTATAAAATGAAAACAAGTACTTTTCAATATCCATACTTCTTGTTATACCCAAAAAATCTCTACTATGAATTTTTAATTTCTTATGAAGTTTCATTGATAACCTCACAAATTTCCATTAACTAACAAAACTTCAATTAGGACCTATAGTTCCTTAGTTTTTCCAATATAATTCAAGACAGACTAAACTAACATATGCTTAATGTTGGTTTAGAGATTTCTATGCTTAATATTAGCTCTTTTATGTTTAAATTCTATTATCAAAGTCTTTATAAGCTTAAAATTCTCATTTCCGCAAAACTTTTTATCCGAAACCCATGACTCAATCTCATTGAAATTACAATAGCTTGGCATATAATAAAATTATGCATTAAATCTATTTATACTCAACATTTTAAATTAAATTCTTAACAGAATCAAATTTAAACCATTCTCAACCACTTAATTCAACTCAAACATGTTATCTACTTTTTCTAGGCTTGAGTTTGGGTTTTGCTAGTAACTCATCTCACGGAAACATTATTTCCCAATAACAATGATAAATTAATTGTTAATCTGATCCTACAATGGATTTCTGACTTGAGTTCTAAGTGGGGATAAGAAAACTTCTCTGAACCTAGAAATTAACTTAGGTTTAATTTAAATAACAATCTTTTGTACTATCAACATTATAACACAAATTTCTTTATAGAGAAAGGAGTTGGTTCTTGAATTTGGGTTCAAAACCTAACTCTTTCCTCTTCTTTTCCTTTGTTATTTGAGTGAGTAGAATGAGATCTGTTGCTTGCTCTCTCTTTCTCTCTCTTAAATCTCTTTCTTCTTCTCTTTCTTTTTCTTCTTTTTCTTTTTCTTCTCTTTTTTCTCGGTTCGTGTGAAAGGGCAAAAGCCCTAAATCTTGTCATTATTTTATTTTATTTTTGTTTAGTCATTTTTTCCAAAATGCCCCTAGATCGGTTCAGGGTATTACAATAGAAATACCTAGCAACATAAGACAGTAGAGATAAAAGAGTGGACAAACTTATCAGTAAATACAAATTGAGCTGTCACAACAACATTCACCTTAAATATGATTTCCCCCCTATTAGATCACTTCCTCGAAGCAATGTGTTATTGTGTTATTGATAGTCAGACTTTAGGGTACAATGATCTGTTCCTCCGTTTTGTGTGCGTCATTACTGAAGACAGGGTGAATGACAAATATCCTCTTAGGAAGAATACCATAAGCAAAAATATTGAATATGAGTGAACAAAAAGAACTTGATACTATTTCAAAAAAAAAAAAATTCATAGGTCATTTTTCTATGTAAACTAGAGAAGGTGGCTACCCCAAATATAAAGGTAGTAGACATGCCGAGGGAAAGTCTCATGTTCAAAATTACTTATACTCTTTAAGAATTTATTAATAAATATAAATTGTGATATGAATTTATGAGCTCAATCTTACGTTAACGCACCACAGTGAGGCACACATAAAGATGCACATGCATGTATTGCCACAGAGACCCTTCCCAAAACAGTACTGCACATAGGAACTAACACCTCCCACATATAACTTTAGAAGGATGGATCCCTAGCCGACTAAACCTCTCTTTAAAACTGTTTTCTAACAACAACAAAGGATTAAGGAATCATTTCAAAGGAAAAACTTAAAAGATGAAATATCCATAAACGTACAAAGTAGTGTTAACACTTAGTGGAAAAAGTAAAAAATGGATTGTTATGTTCTGTGCATTTAAAATTAAGATGTAATTATGGGATTTATCATATTCTACTTAACCCAAAAGAAGAAAATAAAGAACTCATCCTCTAAATTAGGACCATACAAAACATTCAACCAATGAACTAACTTTTATCATTATTATCATCTAAAACAAATCCTTTAAATGATGCTCTTGTGCATTCAAATATGTAATTAATAAATGCCATTTTAGAGGAAATCATTTGTGTAAGAAATTAGGCTTTTCACGTCAACTAGGGTTGATGCAAAAGATAAAAAGTTGACATTAAAAGAAAGCCTTTTGCCATCAACTTTTTAGTTGACGCAATTTGCTGTGGTAAGCCATGACACAAAAAACCTCCGATGACTTTCTACCATCTAACAGACAAAACTAATTTACTACCATTTGATGGAAAAAAATAACACTTTTTCCATAAACCCAACACTTTTGCTGCAATTTTTAGTTAACGCAAAAAAGTTTCACTAATACTTTTGGCATCAACTTTTTGGTTATCGAAGAAAACAAACATATAAACTATATTTAATATTAATTTTTACCGTGTCCCTAATTTCAATTTTTCTTGGGGAATTGGAACGAAACCACAACAACAAACCAAGGAAAACATGGATTTGTTAAATAGTTTCAAAACTTCATTTGATTTTGCTTAAGACGTAAAATTAGCATGTTTCTCTAAATTACCTTCTGTGTATGTGTTGTAGAAAAAAATAGATACACATCACATTTTATCTACTGTCCATCTAGAATCTTAACCACATAGAAACCCCTAATGACATTATCTATGACTTTCAGTTGTTGGAAGACATGTTTGGTACCAAGACTTCCCTAGGGAAGGTTATCTTCTATCCATGTCCTTGATCCTACAAATTGTAAACCTAAAGTTTGTGACCCAAGCCAATTCCTGTTCCTGCATGGCCTCGGAGGTAGACAACCACTCCACCTGCCTGTTCTATCAGCTGCATTGCCAAAGCTAATTGGTTGCCGCAATCGCACCGGTTTGACCCAAATATATCCCCAGTCAAACATTATGAGTGAACCCTTACAAGGACGTCTTGCCCATGGTCAATAGTTCCCTGTCAAATGGATTAAACATAGTGTTGAACTCAGACCAGGAGTGCTAGCATACAACTTATGGTCATATTTGATATTGGATAGAAAAGACTAAAGAAGTATGCAAGTGCTTATAATTCAACGAAGGAATGACCTAACACGAGTCATATAGCTGGCCTCAAGATAAAGGTTTTGTTTAGTTGATTAGAAGCTATGGAGTGCTAGCATACAACTTAAGGTCATTTTTTATATTGGACTTTGAGAATCTAAAAGTGCCTTGCCGCTGAGTTTATCAAGAAAAAAATTCATTCACAAATAACAGGAATCCTACATAGGACTGTAATTTGGGCTAGGATGGCATGAAGCCAACTCATTCAGCCCAAGGCGTGGACTGATAGTGTGCCTCAGGTTGGGCCAAGTTTCAGGCCAGAAGTAAGATTTGAGCCAAATTGGTGACACATTAGCTTGGCCAGGCTCAAACTATAATATATGATATGAAATTAAATATATATTTGTATGATTTGCTGTGTTATATTTATTATTTGTAAGCCTAAGAACCCAGGTGCTGTTAAATTTGGGCGAACTCAGTTGGGAGCCCATTTTATTATAATGGATCGAGTTTTGGTCTGAATGATTTGGGCTCAGGTCTACTCTTATTTGACGTTTTGACTTTGTGCTGAGCTCCTGCAGACGTCAGCATGGCCCATCCCAATCTGACATGCAGCCCTAATCCTGCAGAAGGGGTAGCAGCTGGATTGGAACCATGTGTTATTGCTAATTCAAAGTGGGTTTGGGTCAACCATGTCATTCCTCCTTGTCATTACAGGCTCCAAATGCACAAATCTATCATAAAAAAAAACAGGTTAATGTACCTCAAACTGTATGATGTCATGTATGGCTATGCGTCCTGTTGAACTCTCCAACCATTGTCTATTATCAGCATCAAGGATCTGCCAAATATTAAAAAAAAAATTCAAAATTTATTTCTTTTTTGTGGGTGAAAATTATTGATTCTATTAGACAAATCATTAGAGAGGCCAGTGTGGGTACCCCCATTTCTTTGAAATCTGCACCTCCCACTCCAACTATAAGAATCGATAATGGCAAATCAGATGCCCTCACCAGAGCATCTTAAGTTTCTTGAAGATCGATAAGTACTCCAGCCTAAAAAGACTGAAGGATCACTTTATTACCCAAATACAAAATGAGGGAAGTAAGAGATGTAATAAGAAATGGATTAATTCTGTACCGTAATGATGAGCAAAACAAAGTACTTGTTCTAGTCATATGAGAAAGACTGGCTTGCAATTTGTGCAGCCTTGTTTATGACTTGTCCAAATAAAGTGGGTCCAGCAAGAGCAACATTTAGTAAAGCACTTGCATAAACAGACATGATTCCATTTACTCCTTCAACCTGTAAGGTGAAATGAACAAGTGAATTATAAAAAAATTGTCTACATTCAACCAAATCCCACAACTCAAAGCTCACAAATATGGAAAAACAGAGATAGGAGCAAAATTCCATATTCTCACCATCCTCCGTATACAGGAGCTGATAGAATGCTAGAAACCACAACCACAATTGCAGAAATAAACAAAGAAACCAAAATTCTGTTACATAAACAAAAGAGACTTTTTATATAAAGTGTGATCAGCTCTAGTTCAATAACTACTTAAACAAAAACGTTTTAACTGTTTTCAACAATCTAAAGATTAGGTAAGGGTGGTAACAAGTAAATGTGATTCAAATCTAATGGGTTCAAATGAAAGTGGTGCTACGCTACATCTAATTGTTGGAAATATGTGTTCTGACAAAGTCATTCACATAAAATATAAGCATGATTAATTAATTATAACTATTTATTTTATT
>JAOXJP010109822.1:0-14143 GCA_025762735.1 Platanus orientalis
CAATTTCAGGCCATTCAAGTTCAGAGAGCTTCGTGGGAACGTCTCCATCACTGCACTTGAGAAGTTACTTGATGAGATAAAGTTGATTGATTTTATTAGGATTGACTCCTTTGCATACAAATGTCAGCTTAAACACACCCACGGTCGGTCATGTGCCCACGAAATTGTTGACCATAGTAGGCAGGGGCGTCTAATCCCACTTGATTTTGTGCATCCTCATTGGCACAAGATTAACATGTAATCTACCTCGAATTAGAACCATGCAAGCAATGATGATGTTCCTAATGAAGAATTGTATATGTTTAAGCAGGTTTACACACAAGCTGGCCAGTCAAACAAGGCCTAGCTGCTTAGGAAATTGAGGGCGTTGATAAATTTGAAGAGTATACATGTAGAGGAATTGGAGATCAAATCAACAATGTGAGGTAAGCCACTTGGAAAGATGGATAAATCTACCCGACATGAGCCATCCGCATTTGAGAGAGTACCATCAGTGCAGGATAACTACTCCCCGACAGGTACCGCTCCAACGGATGTCAACCCTCTACAGTCGATAAGACTAACCTGACAGAAGAGAGAGAATGAGAAGGTAATTAGTAGGCTTGTTACCGTGTAAGTGAAGTTGATTTGTTATGCCGTTGTTGCTCATGCATTATCCCTTCTATCACAGGTTGTTCGTCCATCGTTTGTTTGATACTTGTCCTATAATACTTACATCAGACACTTTCTAGATGGCATACGTCCAATCATTCAGCAAATTGTAAATGTAGCAACCAATGGATATTGCAGGTTCCGGGTGATTGTTGTCTTACTGGGCATGGGAAAGGATAGTTGGCCGTAAGTTCAAAAGGACTTGTTTCAGGAAGTAGATAGTTATGGATAGTATTATGAGCCATTTTTTTATGGGTTTGCAGTAGTGAAGGGGATTAGGTTTTTGATTGCGTATTTCAAGGAAGGTCCGTCATACGAGTATTGGATGATCTTGCCAGAATGTGGACACCTGATAGCCTCTTGTTACAATGTTATACTGTACCTTTTGAGTGTGAGACATTGTCTGACGTTTCTGCCACTTCGATCCGACCCTATATCCGCTACCGCTCGGAAGGAACTTGCTATAGGCTTCGTGAACAACAACCACTTTGTACAGGTAAATATTAACGCATAGAGTGCTATTATAGTCAATCATGTTCAACAGTATTTAACTTCACTGTTTGTTATGGGTGCAAGTCTTCCTCGTACAGGGCCATCCTATCCCACCCATTATGGCATATTGGCATAAACACCGGAGCTATAATGCGTTGGGATGGGCACTATATTTGTACGAACCAAGAATTGAAGAATTCTAATGTGTAGTTAGTGAAGATGTAGCGACACAAGACACAGTAAAGTTGATTGATGACTAACTGAGCCGAAAGACAACTTAGATGTATTCGGCACAGTGCATTAATTGTACAATTTTATATTAACGACTTGTATATGTAATCGATAGGCCACAACCCACTTAAGACGCTGAAATAAGCATAGATAAATATAAGTTGTAATAAAAAACACTAACTAAAATGAGAAATGAGTGTTAAAATGATATACCTACTCTGCCGAGTCTAGTGCTTGGTGTTCGTCGGTTGTGGTGTTCCCTGCGATCTATGGATTAGATTCTGCATGTATCGATGTGATACATGTGCATACCAATCCATGTTGTCAGGTGTATAGTTGCTAGGATATGGTGTAGGCATGGACCGATGCTTAGTGAAGAGTACGTGGTTCTTCCATACCGCCCACACCTCCTCATAAAAAACATAACTAGGTCAGTATGATGATGCAGTGGCTCCACGTACTCCCCGTCTCGAGGCTAGTGGGGCAGATTGAATGATCTGCCATCACCCAAACTGCCTCAGGACCCGCATTAGATGATAGGGCTCCACGATAGTAAGGCATTTAAGCATGTCATGGTAGGATACAACATCAGGTAGTGGCTGATACTGCCTACAATCGTTGTACGGTGACCATATGACCTGCATAAGTTAAAATATACGTAAGACAAATAAAAGATAATTATGGGAAAATAAGATAGTACTAAACTATACTATATAAAAATAAACACAATACTTGGTGGGGCCCCATGCATCAATGGACTCTCGAAGTGCCTTCATGTCGTCTATAAGACAACCCGTCTCCTTGCGCGGCATGTAATGCTGGATATGTGGTTGGTCGGGCAGATAATACATGTTTCGGTGTGGAACAATGAGGGAAAAATGGTCGTATATCTATCCCTCCATCAGTGTAAGGTACCCGAGAATCTGTCGTACCTCCAACTTACTGGCAATATAAATATGCTAGAGTAGCAGCTTCCCATGCATATGTATGTACACTATCAAGATCCTTTATACTATAGGTAACTAACCGGCACCCGACTCGCTTTTTATCCATAAACAACGTGCACCCGATCGAATACAGTAAGTATGCCCTGACGGAGATCTAATCACCTCCTCGCTGAACTCGTCACTCATCATCCCATCAAACCTGCTTTGTAGCCACTCCATTCTGATTGACTGACCACGTGCAGATCCAAGCTCCTCACTGACCTCCTCCAAGTGCAGGGGATCTCAATGTCTGTGCCACCTTTGCTAGGTCGACGAAGACAGTATTTCTAAACATGAGAATAAAAAGTAACTTGCCCACATCATTGAGCGTGATAACTATCTCCCCGAACGACATGTGAAAAGTGTTCATCTCGGGGTACCATCTCTTGATGAGTGCAGTTATAATGATACGACTCATTGTCTAGTAGAAATTGTGAACCAGTGGAAATAGTCTGAAACGCTTAATATAGCCCCGCCAAATCCCATTCTCTAAATCTGGATGCTGGAACGCCCACTCCGCTACCTTCATCCCGTGGCTGATACATTTCAATAATGGTTGCTTCTGCAATTGAAACAAATACTATTAGTACACCTGATATTAATAAGTTAAAATTTTCAATCTTAAAAACATTACCTCATGCTGCCATATAATGGCAACGTGTGTGGCATAGCTAGTGAGGATCGTCGGCTCCTCAGGCACTCCATGGATAGGCATCTCTCTAGCATCCTCAAATGCCTCTCCAACATCCTTAGGCGCCTCTCCAACATCCTCAGATGCCTCTCTTGTATCATGTTCTTCGACAACAAGCTCTACGTACGAGCAGCTAGTAGATGGTGCATAGGAGTCTCTAAATGGGTAGACCCTCTCTATAACCCGACGCTGGTAGGCAGATGTAGTAGGTACAAAATACTCATCTCTTGCGTCCATACCTGCCACATGTCATATTGTGTTAGACCTGCACAATAACGAAAACATTGCATGTGAACAGTAAATTTATTATTAAAATTTTTCTAACCATTTTGCAAATAATTTAAAGTTATAAAATAATTTTTTTTGTAATAATAAAAATTAATAAGATTTTTAATATAATCTATAATAGATTTATGTATACTTTTAAAATATTAGTATTATTAAAATATTTTACAAATAAAATAAGTTTTCTAAAAATTAAATTAAATTTTTAGACAATAAATGTTCAAATAGATTATATTAATTTTATTTTAATTACTAAAATTAATTAAGTATTTTAATTTTTTTAATAAATAATTAAAATTTTACAAAAAAACATATTTTTAAATTATATTATAAAATAATTTTATAATATAAAGTATTTAATTAATTTAAAGTATTTTATAATATACTTTTTTATATATTTTTTAAAGTATTTAATTATTTTTAAAATATTTTTTCCAGTTCAGATGGCCCAGCCGAGTGGGACAATCCTGCTCGGACCGTTTGGTGATTTCGAGCATGCCGCAATCAGCCATCTCACCTCCGACAAAAAAAAGAAGAAGCAATTTCTTTAAAAAAATAGTTTTTTTCAATGTCGGCTGCCGCCAACCTGCTCTCCGACTTTGTTCTCCCGGGTGCCACTGGCCTTGCTCTCTCGTTCATTGATATGTCTCTTTGTCCTCCATCGACTGTCTCATCCCTTATACATTTCTTATACGAATGTTTAGGAGTAGAAGAATGAGAGGAAATGGGTGTGAAATTTGAAAGAAACGCGAGGGAGAGAGAGAATAAGAGGTGTGGAAGCTTTTACCGTTTGGATTGGGGGAGATGTGGAGACTGAGTAAAAAATCATAGGTGTGAGTGGGAGGTCTACGGTTTTGTAGGAAGCGTGGGAGATGTTTTTGTAAAAGGGTATTATGGGAAGCGGAGGAGGGTTCTTTTATTTTAAAAGGGTATATGAGGGGATTTAGAAATTTGATTCGTGCGGGTAGAAGCTCGCAAGCCCTCGCTCTGCATTGCTACCCTCGCTCTGCATTGCTCTGTTAGTCTGTTATTCATCGTCTCGGGTAAGTTCTTCCCGTCTCTCCTCCCCCCAAACCTTCTCTCGTATTCTTTCTTGTATGCTCCCTCTCCCTCTCCCTCTCCCTCTCTCTCCGCCTCTCAATAATCTTCCCACAGAATGTTGCAGTAGAAAATGAAATTGAATTAGGGTTTTCTCTATACAGTATTTGTAGGAACTTGTTCATCTTAGCTTTTTTTTTTTCATACAATTTTATTAATTGCAGAGTGGAGATAAAGCTCAAAAGCATGAAATTATCATTTTCTCTCCCGTCGAAAACATCTTCAAGACCAAACCACCACAAACCCTCTGAGAATTTCAACGAAGAAGATGGCAAAAAAGACGATGGGCAAATCAAACACGAATACGTAACAGAGTTCGATGCCTCAAAAACTCTAAATCATTCTGAAAAGCTGGTAATCCCTCCGAAGCCCAACGAATGGAGACCCCTGAAGAAGATGAGAAATCTCGATCTTCCCGTTCGCTTTTCCACTGGCGACACTGATATCGGGTTCGAGCTTGAAGCTCCCTCCACAGCCGGCATCCCTGATTCCGGCATGTCCTACGGCTTGAATCTTAGACAAGCTGAGGAAGTCAACGGTGGCGGTGATGCTAATGATAAACAGGGAGGTGATCTTTCGTACCGATCTGGGCCTCTTGAGGATGTGATGTTGCAGAAATTCAAGGAGGATATGGAAAATCTGCCAGATGATCAGGGATTGGATGAGTTCGTTGATGTCCCTGTAGAGGATTTTGCAGCTGCCTATCTTTCCGGGTATGGATGGTTTGAAGGGAGAGGAATTGGAAGAAACGCGAAAGAAGATGTGAAGGTCGTGCAGCATACGAGGAGAGCCGGGAAAGAAGGGTTAGGGTTTGTTGCTGAGATGCAGGATGTGAAGAACATGCGGAAAAATCCAGGTGCCCAGCATGTTACCCAGAAAGGGCCTGATGGGCCGAACCGCCAAGTTGAGAATGGGGTTGATGAGAAGCTTGCTCCTTCAAGGGAGCCCAGAGAAGGTGTTTCCATTGGTAAGGTTGTTAGGATTGTTGGCGGTAGGCATGTGGGTTTGAAAGGGAAAGTTGTGGAGAAATTGACCGGTGGTGATTCAGATTCACCAAAAGTTGTTTTGAAATTATCGAGGGGCGGAGTGGAGGAAGTTACAGTTGCACTCGAACGGGTTGCAGAGTTAGGCTCTGTAGAGGATGAGAGGTGCTTGAAGAAGTTGCAGGAGTTAAAGGTGAAAGGGTTAAAAGATGACCAAAGCCGCGATAATAGGGGAGAACGAGATGGAGACAAAGACCATAGAAGAAAAGACGATAAAAGGAGGAAAATAGAGGGAAGAAAAGGCTGTGATGTCAGATGTGATAATGTGGCAACATATCAATCCAGTAGCCACAGGGAAAAGGCGAATACACCAGTTTCTTGGCTAATGAGTCATATTCGTGTTAGAGTAATTAGCAAAGATTTAAAAGGAGGGAAGCTCTACCTGAAGAAGGGTGAGGTTGTGGATGTTGTGGGACCAACAACATGTGACATATCTATGGATGAGAGCAGGGAGCTTATCCAAGGCGTTGATCAAGAAATGTTGGAGACGGCACTCCCAAGGCGAGGTGGACCAGTTCTTGTTCTCTATGGAAGACACAAGGGTGTGCTTGGAAACCTCATGGAGAAGGACATTGAGAAAGAAACTGGTGTTGTCCAGGATGCAGATACCCATGCATTGCTTAATGTGCGCCTAGAACAAATTGCAGAGTACATTGGAGATCCAAGTTACATTGGATACTAAGTCTCTTAGGCTATTGGATTGATGTTGGACAACTGAAGCCATTCAACAGAATGGCCCATTTAAGTGATAGGTAATTCAAGCTTCATGTTTTAGTGGCTCTCGTGTGCTTAAATTCTTAGCTATTGATAAATTGTAGATGCTTTCAAAGATCCATTGTACTCATTTTAAGAAGAAGAATGTTCTATGTTTCTTTGTGAATTTTTTTTCTTGAACATTTCGTGGAATCTGAAATTGATTACAATTATTGTCCAAGGATAAAACTGAAAATATGTTGATTAATAGTTAGAATTACTAAGATGATTGCAGGGTGCTATAAAATGTGTTACTTGTGGCATTAAGATGTTGGATCATTGCTAAGAACTATTTGTGTAGATTTCTATTTTCAATAATGAGGTCAAGATATAGTCCCTTTTTGTCTATCAAAAAAAAAAAAAAAAAAGAAAAAACAGTAGTTTCATGGAAAGCCATATTTTGAAGTAGGGAAAGGATAGCTCAAGCAAGGTTTTTGCAAGCATGCTGATGAGGACATCGGGTTCAGGCGAGAGTTTCAGGTCTACCAGAGGTAACGCAAGAAGATTGCACTCTTGCTATTGTTCCATTAGGGAGTTTTCTTTATTTTATATGTTATTTTTATTTCATGTTACATGTAGTGAGGGTACTTTAGTCATTGAGTGTTATGTAAGGGTATTTTTGTTATTTTCGCAGTTTAGGGTTATTTTGGTTGTGAAATTAGTAGAGAGAGGGGCTTAAGTGTTCAGTTTCTATTTTTGTACTAAACCTGACTGTGGAACTCTATTTATAGAGCCCACAACCAGCCAATAATTTTATACAATGAGAATTGAAAATTGATTCACGGTTTGTCTCTTCCGGGCCTTCTTCTTCTTCCTTCTTTAAATGCAAGTGAAGAACCCTAAAACCGTGGAATGGGTCTAGGTCTCCACCTAGTTTAATGTTAGTGGTGGAGACTACTGCCTTCCCCTTTGGTTAAAGGTCTTCTTCTTTCCTTCTCTTTTCTTTTTTATAATTTTTTTTAGAAGTTTTTATTATTGAACAAATGATTTTTGCACGCGAATCATCACTACAATCTCAACATCAGAGTTTTGCTCAAAACAACTCACTCAGGATCTTCCCAATTCCTGGACAACCACATTCAAATCGAAATGGGTAGCTCTAAAATTGTTTTAAAGCAAGTTCTATAAGGAGGAGAGTTATCAGTTTTAGGTGTGAACAGGGCTGTAAAGCAACTTTGGAAGATTCGACATTATCACCAATTGGCTGAAACTTATGCTGAATTGAAATTTTTATAGGCTACTCCATCCCTGGACGATTCATGTAGTAGTAAACACCCTTGGAAGTTTGGAGTTTCATGGACTGATACCCAATACCAGATGTGATACCTAGTTTGAAGAGATCTTACGAGAATTCGTCCCACTTGCAACTGATCCAGTTTTTGGTTTGTATAACTACCCTCCCCCCCCCTAAAGACTTGTACGATTCTCTTTGTATACACTATCTGTAGAAAAAACATCACACAAATAAACCTCATTTGGGTTTATTAGTGTCAGGCGTGAATAGGTCTTGTTAAGCAAATCTTAAAAATTCAATCACCAGCTTCTCCATTCACTGGGTTTTAAGAATTTGATCTCCTCTACATTTGAAGGACTCTTGGACGGTCCAACTATTGGCAGCCAACATTCAAAATTTTGAAAATTCAAAATTTTCTGGCTATTGGACCTATTGCCTGGAGTGAATATTGTTGAAAACGAGATTCCGTGAGATTGGTCACTACCACATATAAAAGAGTTGGCACGTGAGGCTTGACCAGGGTGTGTTACTCTTGGGCGATCCAGCCTTGTAGGCCCCACCTGAGAGAAATATATATATATATATAAGGCTAGCGGCAATGGTGCAGGAGAGCAAATTTTTTAAATTCTAGATTGAAGTTCCTTGAGCCTGGATCTGTATATTGATAGCAAACATTTTCAACATCACTTAGGAGGCATTAGACATTAGATTCAGATATTTCTTCTCCTATTGGGCTCTTTTTTCAAATTTTGATAGTAGTACACTTTGGGCATGTTGTGGCATATGGCCTAGATCTGAGTTTACTATTTCCTGACCTAAATAGAACACCAATACAACATCTTGGTTGTCTAAATATATTATTATACCCATGTCTAGACCTCTCAGATCATTTTGGCTTATTTCGCTGATTTTTGGCCTAATTTAGGCACTTTTATGGTTTGACCTGCACTAGTCTCGTTACGAAATTTTTATATCTTGTTGATAATCCAAGCATGTGAATTAGGTCTTTACTTGTTTATTAATTTTTGTAAGTCTTAATTCCTTTATTGCATATATGAGCCTAATTTGAAGAATTGTCTGAATTAGTATGTGAACTTGCGAGTAGGAATCTTGTTTATTTTTCTTTATTACTTTATCAGTTTTATTTCTATCTCCTGAGCACACACTCACTATCTTACATTCATACTGCATCATATGCACAAACAATCTTGCTTGAGCTGTCACGTAGAACAAAAAAAGAAAGCAAACCCAACATATAGCTTGGGTTTTTGCCTACCTTTTTTTGTTACGTGACAGCTCAAGCAAGATGCTTACATATGCTTAAGGAAAGTTTGCTTGAGTTGATCTTTTGTCTTTGAAGTATATAGTTCAAAGCATTACCATGAATATGAAAGGGGATAAAGCACCAGGTCAGGATGGATTCACCATTTCATCTTTTCAAATATGTTGGGATATTGTGAAAGGTGATTTGATGAATGTATTGAAGGAGTTCTATTAATTGAAGGAATTCTATGAACATCTAAATAATAACTTTATATGTCTCATCCTTAAAAAGAAAATTGCCAAGGAAATGCGGGACTTTAGGTCCATTTGTCTTTTGAGTATTATGTATAAGATCATATCCAAACTACTTGCATCAAGATTAAAGTTGATGATGAAAGCTATAATATCTTTCCCTTAAGGTGCATTTATTGAAGGAAGACAAATCCTTAATGGGGTTCTAATTACGAAAGAATGCATTGAGGATTGTTGGTCTTCTGGGAGAAGTGGAGTAATATGTAATTTGGATTTGAAAAGGCCCAAGATCATGTGAATTGGAGATTCCTGGATTATCTTTTGATGCGGATGGGTTTTGGGGCCAGATGTAGAAGTTGGATCACATTTTGTTTAAGCTCATCTTCTTTCTTAATATTAGTTAACGGGTGCCTAATGGGTTTCTTTAATAGTTCGAGGGGCCTTAGGCAGGGTGATCCGTTATCCTTGTTTTTGGTCATCATGGTATCCGAAGTTTTAAGTAGGATGATTAAAAAAATGGAGATGGGCCTTATTTCGGGATTTAGAGTGGGAGCCGGCGAGGTGACAATTTCCTATTTTCAATTTGCGGATGATTCAATGATATTTTGCAATGAGACAAGTGGAGTACCTTCAATGTATTCTTGGTTGCTTTAAGGGGGTATCAGGTTTCAGGATCAATTTTGCTAAGAGTGAAATGTTCCAAGTGGGGGCCGAGTGCGATATTGAAAGCCTGACATGGATTCTTGGATGCAAAATTGGGCAGCTTCCGGCTTCATATCTTGGTCTTCCTTTGGGTGCAAGCTATAAATCAAAAACAATATGCGAGCTAGTCATTGAAAAGATGTCCTCTAGACTTGATTCATGGAAAGCTCCATTATTGTCAAAAAGTGATTGTTTGACCTTGATTAAGACAACTCTAGAGGCCATGCCAAATTATTTTCTATCTTTATTTACAATTCTGATGTCAGTGGCTAATAGAATGAAGGCCATGTTTAGAAGATTTTTGTGGCATGATGATCCGGATCATCATCGATATCATTTTGTGGAGTGGAATACATGTTGTAAACCGGTTATCAAGGGGGGGGGGGCTTGGCATTAGGAGGATTCGTTCTCATAACAAGGCCCCTCTTGCCAAATGGCTATGGCGATCCGGGGTGGAGCGAGATAGTTTACGGCACAGGGTCGTGGTGGCTAGATTTGATGAGAAATCAGTGTGAGAATTCAAGGAGGTTAGAAGAAGGCATGATTGTGGAATTTGGAAATCCATACTAGCAGAGAGGGAGGGATTTTGGAAATGTATTAAGTTTTCCCTGGGATTGTGTGAGCATATCAATTTTTGGAGGGACGTGTGGGTGGGGGAAAATCCACTAATGGAGACATTTCCAAATATATTTCAATTGGCTGTTGATTCACATGCTTCGATTGCAAACTGTTATGATGATAACAGACGAATTTGGGTCCCCAGATTGAGAAGAGACCCAAATGATTGGGAGGTTGAGGAACTACTAATTCTCTTGGAAGTATTAGGCAATTTGTATCCCAACAATGATGGGAGTGATGGATGGCTTTGGACATTGAATCAAAGGGGAAGTTTAACATCTAAATCATTCTACTCTGAGTTTGCATATATTCCAAAGATGTTATTTCCCCATAAGGGCTTTTGGATTTGTAACATTCCTTCTAGAATTACATTCTTTATGTGGGCTTGCTACCTGGATAAAATTCTAACCTTAGACCATTTATAGAGTAGAGGTTGGAACTTGGCATGGAAGGAATGTGGTACTCTTTCTAGGTAGCACGCCCGCATAAAGAATGTAAAAGTTAGAATTACTCTATAAATGTTCTTTTCGTCATAGGACAATGAATTAAAAAATGACCTACGGAATGTTTAAAGAACTTGACATTCCTTACGCATGGAAGATGAGGAATCTGTAGGTCATTTTTTAATTCATTTTCCTATGATGAAAGGAATATGGTACTTTTTTCTTTCTCATCTCCAAATTCCGTAGGTGTTTCCAAAATCATTTAATGAGCTGATTTGGGGTTGATGGTTGAGTGATCTTGGGAGTTTTCATCAAGAAATTTGGTGAGCTTTACCGGAGGCTATTTGTTGGGGATTGTGGAAGGAAAAAAAAATGCCAGGATCTTCAAGAACAAATACCGAAATCATGGTGAGTTGGAGTTCTTATAATATTCTTTTTGAGTGGGCCTCAGTTTGAGATTCCTTTAATGAAAAGGAATGGGTTGCAATATGGCGTGAGGAGTTCTAGTTGTAGTGTTTTGGTGTTATTGTAGCCATTTATTTCTATTTTCATAGGTGCTTATCACTTTCGCGGTGATTGCTAATCGTTGTATGCTTATACTTCCTTTTCATTTTATAATAAATGATCTATTTACCTACCTCTCAAAAAAAAAAAAAAAACATTTTCTTTTAATCTTCCAATGAATAGATGATGGACATATAGTTAAGCTAGGATTTGACCTTACAACAAAGTTTATGTTGGCATAGCGGGAGGAATTATCTATGGTAGGAGATAATGTTTATAAAAGTATTATTTTGATGCAGCCCTTTTTTATAATTCAAATTATAAGTGTCTGTTTCTTATTCATGTTAAACAGGGTAAGAGCTTTAAGTGTGTCAGCACTTGTCTCTAAATAGCTCTAGCCTACACATGCCCACAGAACATCCCAAGGAAGATTCCTCAGTCTATTCAGCCCTTGTTTTGTTCACATGAAGTGCTAGTCCCCGAAAAGTTTTATGATTTTTTTTTAAATGATTATCTTTATGCAGTTGGGATAAGGTTGTTGTTGTGATTATCTTTATGCAAGATTGATGTACTCAATCTAGCCTTCAGCCTTCTTGCCAGGAAAAAAAACAAACACCTTAGTCTTCCAAACCGACAGTATAACTTTCTGTAACTGTCATATCTATACTGCTTAGTTTCTAAGCAACTGATAATGTGTTTCCAACCTCTCATTGTATAAAATCATGACCAGTCCTACTTAATACTACTGAAGGATGAGTTAATCATATTATGCAGCATTTGGTAATGATGAAGCTTATAAAATCATCACCATTCTTTCCATCAACTCAGATTTTACACACACACGTCCATATGATGAAAACTCCAATCTTTGAGAATAGATCCAGGAGATGAGAATTATCTTCTAGGGCTTCACTTGAATTTAAGAAACGACTGTCAAATTTAAATGTAAAACAATATTTATCTATGTAGGTTGCCTACATTACAAGCCCGTCAATTTATTTTCTATGGGTATATAAGATACTATAGAATTGGGAGCCCTTTAAACTCCTAGAAACCTAAAGCTCCAACCATGATTTCAGACGGAATTTTACTTACTTTCGGCACCGGCAAGCTTCAACAGTAGTGGCAAGCTCTTCTCACAATTCACAACCCATGGTATTTTTCAGGATTGGAGACGGGATCTGTTAGAAAGCTCTGGTACTAAGTGGAATTCTACTGTGTATTTAGCTAGAACGACTAGGGTTTGTAGAAGAAGAAGAGGAAGAGAGAAAAATTGGAAAAAACATATGGAGAGTATTGAGGGACTCTACCATACGTATTCTATATATTCATTATTCACAAAGAAAAGAATGCATCAATACATGTGGGTATTTACAAGTATACCATTGTACCACCTAAAGATATATACCCCTATGTATTGTATTCTAATTTATTCTTATGTACATTGACATACTTTGCATAAACTAACCCAACCACTTGATCACCGCCGAATGGACCCATTGGTACATCGTCTTCTACCTCCTGGTCATACGTGTTACACGCGATCACAGCACCTCCAGCCAAAGGAAACCCTCGGATCAGGTGCTCCACCTCAATCGCCTGCAACCATTCCTCATTTTTTATCTTTTTTTTATTACTCTTGAACTCAAAAGCAGCTCCCCACCTCCCACCTTAAGTCTCAGCTGATGAGATTTCCATGTTTCTGGTATCCTTGTTGACCTCCAACAACCCTCCACATTTACTCCCAATTTTAGAATAAATCTCTTGATACCAAAGGTGGAGGGGATATGCCCCATACTTTAATCCATCTGCAGCCTTTAACCATCTGGGGGAGAATTTTCTACAAAATTTTTGACCATCTTTTGAATAAGAGTACGCCATTGCCAATCTGAACTGGGACCCAATGAATAATACTCTCCACTTCCATCTCTGATTTGGTGAAAAAGATTGCTCTATGCAGTAGAACTCCAACTGGAAAAAAAATGGCTTTGAGGGTGTAGACCTGAAACCCCAAGTTTCTCTTGCACTCACCTCCTTCCACTCAACACTGGTACCCCAAACGTCTCACACGAAGGCCTGGCTCCATTTAGGGTCGTCTCCAACTGCCCTTTTAGATTCCACCATCGCTGACACCACAGGGACATGAACCTTGGGAGGCCTGATAACCTTCCATTTTGATTCCACCATTTGTTGCAGAACAAACACCATATTCAACCAGCCTGAGAACTCTTGATTCCCCAAAACAACAATAAATTGATTTCTCCTATCCAGTTTCAACAGTTACCCTTATAAACCACCCCCAATCGTTTGCGCCTGTGGTAAGGAAAATAGTAGATTTCAGAATTTGTAACGTCTTCTTGAAAGCTGCGTCCTTCCTAGCATCTTTTGCTCTCTGGAGAAATGAAAAGACAACCTTACAGAGAGAAGATTTGAAAGTGATCTCATGAGGTCGACCTGTTGCCCGTTTAATGATGGACAATGAGCCAGGACTATCACAATCCTCACTCTAAATTTCAAGAGATTTGTATTCAATATTTAAAAACCTCTTCATCTTACATCTATACTTTGTCGTAGCTCATATATACAAGTTGGATATCCAACCATGGAGAATGCTTGAGAAGCAACATCCCAAATCTGTTTGGCTGTGTTTAGAAACAAGTAATTACTATTGCTCTGCGGCTGCATGGAGTGTAGTAACCAAGACATAATGGTGGTATTATCTGCATTCCATGAAGCATAGTCAGAATCCTTAGGATCAGGGGCCTTCATATCTCTAGTTAAATGCCCCATCATTCCTTTTCTTCTGATATACTACATTGCAGCTTTTGACCAAGATAAATGGTTGGTGCCTTCCAACTTTACAATAGTATTCTGTAAATGAGGAGGATCGCCATGTC
>JAOXJP010109833.1:0-14143 GCA_025762735.1 Platanus orientalis
CATGTCCACGAATTTTTTTTTAAAACATGGTACACATGTACAGACCCATAATCTTCTTTCAACCCTTCAGAATTTTCTACCCAAAAAGACCTCAGACGATTATCTTCATTGTCCTTTCAACCTTTTATTGGATCGTGGTTGGAAAAAAGTTGGAGATTTCTCAGACCCAACCAAGTACAGAGCTTTCACATTAACAGTCTTGGGTCGACTCCTCTTATCCCACAGCCGACATTAGACTAGTGGAGCTTTGTGTAGCATTCTAGGACAACTGTCCGAAAGGAAGACATTGGCCCCCACGATCATTTCATAAATCACATCCAGCCCATTTCACTGTGCTCGGCACCGCAAAGGTCGATTATACGGTTGTTCATCTTTTCTGCAAGCCTACCTTCGAGGACATATCTCCTCATTGCCTTTGTCTACTCCTCGGTCTTTCCGCAATGCCCATAGCATGGCGACTCCACTGGGGAATTCTATGGGTATCGCAAAAAGACTGGGGAGGTCTACCTGCCCCACTTTGGGGAAGAATCGCGCCCGGCTTGTCGGCCTCTAGGCTATGGTTTTCGGAGTCGCCACCAACTCAGGTTTTTATAGGTGGGGTTGGACACCTGCCTCCTTTCGGGGGAAGGGAGGATACGGGCTTGGTACTCAGGCCTAGGGTTGACTCTCTTACTGGGTCTGGTTTCCAGAGTTCTGCGTAAGCTGTTTGGTTGTGATTGGGGAAGGTGTTAGGCACCCCAATCACCCACTTTTTTAGGGTAGCTCCTCTGACCTAAACATTTTTTAAAATTTTCATTAAACAGTGAATAAAGATAAGGGTTTTAAGATAATTTTATGTCAGTACGCCTGATCTTTTGAATTTACAGAATTACCCTTCTGGGTTCTTTCTTTCCATTTTCTTCTTTTTTCTGTAACTCACTCTCTGTTATTCTCTTCTGATTTTCAAATTTCTTGGCTACTTGTGTGTTCTAAAATCAATTCTAGGCGTGTACATTGATATCTTACTTCCGCATTATTATTTTGAATAATATTTAAGGGTTTTGGAATTATCCTGCATCACTGAGGGAAGGATCATACATTCATACTCCACAACATCTTCTTGCCAATTTTGGAGGACTTCAGAAGCTTCCAAATAATCAACAGCTGCTTGAGATTTTTTGGAAATATCCACAAAATACGCACCTCTGCAAGGACCGTATTCCACTCCTCTCCTCTAGAATCGCAACTGATACGGATGTGATCAATGGATTCTCCATCGTGAACACAAAGGGGACAGGCATTTGGGAGGATGAAACCACGCTTCCGAAGATTGTTAATAGTTAGAATCTTCCCTTTACAAGCAGCCGACATAAAAAGCAGCACCTTAGAGGGGACTTTCAACCCCCAAAGATATTGCTAGTCAAAAGAAGGCTCGTTCCCCTCTTCCAGCATGCCATAGCAAGAACGGACGGTAAAATTACCATTACCCACAAAGGTCCATCTCCGCATATCCAAACTTCAGATAATTTGAAACAAAAAGAGGATTCTGCTATCCAAACTTGTGCCTCCTCTGCTATTAGAATGAGGAAAGCATTTCTCATCTTACGATTCATTGCTAATATTCAATGGAATCGTGGCAAGCAATGTTGAGAGCTTTGACCTCTTATTGGGTAATTTGTTAAGACCTTATATATCTCTTGTGTGAGGGGTGGTCTACGGCCTTCTTGAAGATTTAGAGAGGTTGGCTCCAGCAGTGGTGGCTTGGGCCATCTTGCCTGAGAAATAACCGAGTGTTCAACAGTTACGCTGAACCAAGTTCGAATACATTCTCCAAAGAGAGACTTTGTAGCTTTTTTCTTGTTTCTCTTTACTTCTACGTGTCTTGAAGGGGTCCCTTGCCCCTCTTTATGGAACATATTTACTAATAATAAAAAATTGTTGGATTTTCTATTTATATGCTTTGTTATCCTGAGTTACTTAGGTAATTTGATTTTTGAATAGTTACTTAGATCATCTTATAAGACCACAATTTTTGGTTCTCTGAGTCTGCGTACTGTGACATGTGATACAGTAGCGACTTGTGCATTTTAAAATTTCCTTTCCTCATTCAAAATGATCCGTAGTTGTGTAATGAGCGGAGTGTTGTAGTGCATTTCTTATCACTTTGCGAAGTTTCAATGTATGTTTCTTTGGTTTCTGAAATGCTCTGTGATTTTCTGTGATCCTAGCAAGATAATGACATTTTCCTTAAATATTCAAGACGTGTTTCATTTCTGAAGGAATTGAGATACTACACCTTTCCTAATTGGAAATTCTGGCTACTGAGTGAGAGAATGCTTTTTTATGGGTTAAATTTGACTGTACCTAGCATCGTTTGCTTCACTTTCTTCTGTTAATAGCATGGGCTGTTCATATAAGCAAGAGGACTATGCCTTTATCTCGAGCACTGATTTTCCTTCTGATTTGCTGTTGGACTATTCTAGATTTACTAACTATTGCAACAAAATATTAGCATTTATAAATGTTCTTGTACTCAGTATATGCATGTTCAGGGCAGGTTTCTGTTGCTAATATCATTGGGTCTGTATCTTCGTACTCACAGTTCCACTGTCACTAATTTGCAAAGTTTTATTACACTGATATATATATATATATATATATATATATATAATTTTATCTATTACATTTGGTTCTACTTGTGTTAATGAGTTCTATTTATTAAATATCTGTTAGAATGATGACCCTAGATTGGTATCTGTTGGAATGGCAAGCCAAGCTCGGTGATGCTTAGTTTGTCTTGTACACTTGCTGTGACACTTGCTATTATAATGTTTTATCTTTTCTCCATGGTTTGTTGGTTGTCTAACAGTGAAGTGGTCCACAGGAAGAGGTTGCTAAAGAGTTTGGAGTACCAGTGCAATTGCAGCGTTTTTGGCTGTGGGCAAAGCGTCAAAACCATACATATCGTCCAAATCGGCCATTGAGTCTTCAAGAAGAAGCACAATCTGTAATTACTTTCTGCCATTACATTTTGTCCTGTTTTACAAGATCCAGTCTCCCACATTCTATGACTTTTCATGACACATGCAAGTACATGGGATTGCTACATACATGTCTTAGTTATATCTTCTCAACGAATATCTTCTGTTCCACTCCTTTATGTTTTATGTTGAGTCTGCTTAACCCTTTCTGTGAGTTAAACACACACACACACACACACACACACACACACACACATATATATATATATATGAAGTCTCTTTGACGCAGAACAAGATGCCAAACTCTAACAGTACCAAATAGAAGAAAAGCAACCTAAAAATTAAAATAATATATTTTCAGACCAGGGGCAAAAGTGTAATTTTGGCAGATTTAGGAAAAATAATGAAAAACCTCTGGAGACCATCAGAAATTTTGAAACTCTCCAGGTCAGAAGTGCAAACCTCTAGGAGCCTAGCGTTAAAATTATGTGTAAGTTGGATATGAATAGATGGGTCAAACTTAAGAATTTCGGAAACTTGAAGCTCCTTTGTTGGAGTTCTTAATAAAACAGTAGGGAATCTTGTGAAATTGCAGGGGAAGATGAAGGAAATCAGTGGAACTTTAGGGCTTTTGTAGTGACAATGGAACAAATCCCTAAAATAAAACAAAGAAGAAAGACAACTTTAGGGAGTGCAATTTTAATGTGAATGCTGCCCAGAATTTTTAGTTTAGAAAATCAAAGAAAAGTGATAACAAGGTGTATAACAAAAACCAGAAACTGATACTGTACTGCGATGGAGTTTTAGGAATTACTCAAGGAATGGAAAGAACCAAAATACCTGTAAAATTTTTAGACCTTGTGCCTTCCAATCAAGCTAACGATTTTGGCCATAATATGTGTGATAGAGCTCTATTCGGTTGATCTTCTTCTTGCAGAATTTGCTGATGTCTCCAGCAAGCAATTTGTAATAATCAGCAACTAGAAAGTGGTTATAGGGATAAGATAATAGAAGAGGATGGATGGAAGTAGAGATGGTGAGGAGTAACCATGCGATGTAGGTAAGAGGAAGAAGGGGAATAAAACTGTGTGTGGGTGGAGAGAGAAAGTCGAGAGAGAACAAGAGAGAAAAGGAAGAGGTCCACGACTACTAGGGAATAACCCTAATTCACAAATTTTTTATTTAAACTTCAATGTATAATTTCATAGAGGAGGGGGCTTTAAATGTCACATGATTTAGAACCTTCTAATTATAGAAACTATCTAAAAATCACTAATTGCTAAATACTAAACTTGCCTAAGATTTAAACTATTCAAAACAAAGAGGAAAACAAGGTGTTGACCAGCCCTATGGACCGCACTTGGACTTTTAAAAATAACAAAATTTCTACTCTACTGCCCTTGGTCCTTTGGATTTTATTACATATGCATACCCCCAACTTAGAAAACCCCACTAACTTGGCATAAAAGGCCTTATTACACACTTGGACACATAAAAAATGTTTCCCCCCATGTGTGTTTTTGGGCTTGGGTCTCCTTGGGCTCCTACCATCCATCCATGCCAATGATGTTGCATCACTCTTTCTCTGGTTTATTTACATTTAAGAGTAATTAATATTCTGAATGTTCTTAATGGAGACTTGTGGGTTTGAAAGCCTTAGTTAAAGAATGGCGACATGGTGGTTTGGACTTTGGATTCCCTAGGATATGTAGGATTTTTTTTTTGGATAAATAGGATATGTAGGAATTTGAACGAATCATATTTATTGCTGTGGCATGATTACATATACAGAGGGAGGGTGCCAATGAAAGTGTACAAAATTGGGTTGTGAATATAAGTTCTATGTTTGCTCATTCTTCTACAGCTTGATGGGGAGAGGAATGCCTCTTCTAAAATTTCATTTTGTTGGTGTGGAAGGGTCCCATGACCTTTAATAGTGTGTTTTTTAATTGGATGAAGGTTACAGCTTTACTGGCAAGATCCTTACAGTAGAGCATCTGAGAAACCAAGAAGAAAATCTACAATTTATTTGTTCTTTGTGGCACAATCTATGAGCATGTGTGTTGCTTGCTAACTTGTTATTTTGGTATTACTTGAAAGGTTTAGTGATCCAAGGCTAAATGGACAGGCAAGGTGCTTGGACATTATGAGTCTATTCTGATCTAATGAGCATAAAGGATTCAAATGTTACCGAGCCAGTGGTTCCTTCTTATTGGTTAAAGATTTTCAAATTGTGTATCGGCACGGGAGGTTATACTTTATTTTCACTGCTTGGGCATTAGGGGAGACAGATAGGCAACATATACCATTACAAAAATTGAATATAATAAAGTCATAGCTCACAAGTATCAATATTCTGTATATGTGAATGTGTGGAAGTGCCAATCTGGGTGCTCTTTGGCAGTAGGTGTCAATACAATCTTTGTACAATTAGTATTTAGATCATTTTAACTTGTTCCAATGTGTTAGATGGGAATCTAGGCCTTTTAAAAATAAAAGATCTTTTTTTTTATATAAATTTTTTCCACCTGTAATTTATTTATTCTGTTTATACTGCGTGTCTTATGAGAATTTGATTGAACACTTGATCATTGTTGGTTGATATTGCCAGCTGTAATTCTATTGTGAATGCCATGATTTATTTTTTTGGATGCATTTTTTAACTTTTCTGTGGCTCAAAAATATATTTATCATTTTGTTTTGGGTATATCATTGTCTTGAGTTTTGCGAAGGTGGTTGTGTTTTAACCCTAACAGGGTGATGCTATCGCCAACTGAACTAGGAAGACATACATTATGTAATATCATGATAAGTTTTTGTTGCCTTGTAGGTTGGACAATTGAGGGAGGTATCAAATAAGGCACACAATGCAGAACTAAAGTTGTTCTTGGAAGTGGAGCTGGGGCTGGTAAGAATTGTTTTCCATTTGTGACTTTATTATATTCTTGCTTGAGTGTGTATTTTTGTTTTTGTTTTTCATTTTCCGAAGACGTTGATGTCAGCATGTCCTTGCTGCTGTGGAACTCCTTTTCTGCAGTGTTAATGCCTTTCTTTGTGATTATACAGGATTTACGTCCTATTCCTCCTCCTGACAAGACAAAAGAAGATATCCTACTTTTCTTCAAGCTTTATGACCCTGAGAAAGAAGAGCTCCAGTACTTATTGTTTCTTGCTTTGCAGCTGATGATTTCCCTTGGACAGAATTGCATGGTATCTGACTAATACTTTTTCTTTTCTTTTCAATATGGTGTCAGTTATGTTGGAAGGCTTTTTGTGAAGTCAGCTGGAAAGCCAGGGGAAATCTTAACAAAATTAAATGAAATGGCTGGCTTTGTTCCCAACGAGGAAATTGATCTTTTTGAGGTTAGACTTCAGTTCTTTCCTCTTAATTTTTTCCCTTACACTGCTATTCCATTCAATGTCAATGGTGTGATCATTTTTAACCTAACACTTATTTGGCAACTGATGTCCAATTACATACAATAGGAAATTATTATCTGTGAAAGTATCTTAGCCATCTTTTGCGATGTTCAGGAAATAAAGTTTGAGCCCAGTGTCATGTGTGAACATATTGACAAGAAAATCACGTTTAGAGGTAGCCAGGTATATATATACGCGAGTAATTGCATGGTGGATTTATTGCATCTCACATTGTTTATAGTGGTTAACTTCTGTTTTCCTTGTTGTTAGCAGCTTGAAGATGGTGACATCATTTGTTTCCAGAAATCCCCTCCCCTTGAAAGTGATGAACAATACCGATATCCTGATGTTCCTTCATTTTTGGAGTATGTACATAATCGCCAGGTATTTGTTCCTGAAACTTTTGAGAAATGACAATCCAAATATTTCGAGCTACACTATCTTGGTGTCTACGTATTTCGTTTTCTTTGTTCTGGGTGGATGCTAATGACTATCATGTTACCTTGGTACATGCTCTTCATCTATAGTTTTAAGTTTTTTCTGCTGTAACTTTTCACTGATTTCGCACATGTGTCTGTATCATTTCTCATGGGTAATCTGTTGTATTGATGGCATTATGGGCCTTATGGCTGCAGTTGTTTGGGTCATCGTTATTGAATCAACTGTTACCTTTTGAAAGTACCTATTTTTTGTGTTCTGTTTTTTTAATGGTAATGTATGTTGGGGACTTGGCTAGATCAAGTCTGGCAATTGGTTGTAGGGACATGTGCACATCTTATTATGCACAATAAATATACAATTTTTAAGTGAAAGAGCAAGCTATATCAACTTATGGCTTTCATTAGATTAGACCCACCCAAAAAAAGCATTAGCAAAATAATATAATCAAGAATAATGAAGAACTCCAAGCATAATAACTTATCACTGATGTACAATACATAAAGGAGTGTACTTCATTGGGTGTTGTATAATTCAAATTTGTACCAAAGTTTTATCCCAAGTACTTGGGGTTGGCTACACAAATCCTGTTCCGCCGTTCCATACCCTTTTGGCCTTCTCTTGTGCTTTTAGAGCCTTAAACTGGCACCATATACTCCTTTTCATTGGTGCAGTTAATCGGCTTCACTGCAAATGACTGTACCATCTCAGTTGACTTTCCGTTACCCTATCGGTGTTACAGTTAAGCTCCCTAGAGGCATTCGTTTTTTTGATGAATAACTTAACTTTATAAGAAGAAGAAATAAAAGATACAAATACAAATACAACCATTTTGCAGTATACAACCACCTGCTACAAATCAAGAGATAGAAGGCAAGAAGGTAAGCAAGGAGGACAATCCCTATTCCCTAACGAGATCATTAATAGAAAAACCAACAAAATCCTTTGAAGTCAACACATAAAAAAATTCTTTTGTTTCTCTGTTTCCAAATACCCCAACAAACACTACGGAGAATACCTAACCAAAGCTTTTTCCCACGAGGATCCAAGAAATCTTCATTTCAATGCCAAACAAAATCAAACAATTGATTTGGCTTTACCCAATACACTGACAAATGAGAGAAAATAATTCTAAATGATCCTCACAAAATCACAATGGATCATATATGTTCTCCCCATTCTTCCATTCAAGAAAAGGATACAAATATGGGGGGAAAGCATTACATGAGGGTGCTTCTTTGAAGCAAGTCCATAGTGTTCGTCCTATTTAGAGAGACAATTCAGATAAAAGCTTGAACATGAGGAGACAGCTCATTTCAAAACAAAGAAACCAGACTAGGATCATAACAAAGAAATTCAAAGAAGGATTGATGCGGACATGGGAGCAAAGTGGGGCCCACACATGGCCTTGGTGGGGTCCATGCATGGAGGCATACAAGGAGGAGCATGGAGCAACACATGGAGATACCTTATGGAGGATTTACTTTATTTTTGAGTTGTTTTTAGAGTTTATTCTGGTATTTCATATTTTAATAATTATTAGAGGTAGGATGTGTTAGGCATTTTAGTTTTTTATATTGGGCAAAATTGTAAGAGGCTTCAAAATAGGGTTTTACAAGGGAGAAACCCTCCCACACAATTTACTAAGAGGGAACTTATGTAATTGACTGCTGAGTGGGTTTTAGGAGATCTTTGGGCTTATAAGTTAGCCCCCAATTCATGTAATCGATTATGAATGGAAGAATAAAATAAAAAAATTCTGGTTTCTCTCTTGCTCATGTCAAAGTGGGTTTTTTTATCTCTTCAAGTTCTTTGTATCTAGGACTTGAGCTTGGTTGGTGATTTCTAAGTTGTGAGTTAGTGATTTCTTATAGGTTCTTTTCTACCCCTTATTATCTTTTTATCTTTTTCTTTTACTGGTTTTTCTTCATTAAAGTTTGCTGCTTATTCCCAGAATTCTATAGTACATCATCCCTTCCTTCTTTCATCTTCATCACCCAACACCATTAGCACCCTCTATATCAATCAAACCCACCAGTAGATCACCCCTTCAATCCTTTTGATATCAATCCATGAATCCCTACATCACCCCATTGTTTCCTCCATCTCAACCTTTAACCCATACTATAATCACTCAGCTAGATCGAAATCACCATATTTCCTTTGAAATCCCATCATAAAATTTTCAGCAACCCATCTCTTTGATCTTTTTCCTATTTCTTACATGAAAAATCATTCTATACCATGCGGCCCATTATACAACTCTTTTCTTAGTGTTGCATATATCCATAACCCCTATACCTACAGCCATGTTTTCTTCACTTGGTTTTGATGTTCTCTTAAAGAAAACCCAAACCCCCACAACTAGCTGACCATATAGCTGCTACTTTTTAACCATAAAGTACCTTGGAAGTAATTCTTGGCTTGTAGTTCAAAGAAATCATCATTCAACATGTGAGTACATGTAAATCACCTCAAGAAGAAAGAAATGAAGAATCAAAATCATCATCAATGAGAATCATAAATGAAGAGGTTTTTGAAAGTTGGAACAAAAATCGTATGAAATCTGGATTGATGATTTCATCAAACTTGGGGTTTGCTCGATTATGGAAAGATGTAGGGGGAGACCTCATGTCATCTCCTTCGATGCTAGTTTGTGTGAGAAGGTGGTGTTGTTTCTTCAGAAAGCAAAGGATGTTAGCCGGGATGATGAGTTCCGTGATATGTTGAGGTCACAGAAGTCTACGTCATGCTTAACTAGAGGCTGTAACAACTGGGGCTGGTTCATAAGTGTAACAGAATGGAGGCAGGATAAAAAGAATGTGTTTATTGTGATTTGGGACTGTTCTGGCCGGGAAAATTTTGTGACGGTTCTATAGTAGATGCTTGATGGAAAAAAGAAGGTTGTTCCCCCCCCCCCCCCGGTCAGAATATCATCTCCCCCATGAGAATGTTTTAGGGCTTCAGGCTAGAGGCCCCTGGTACTTGGTTGAGATGGTTCCTTGCTCTCTAAGCATGAGCATGTCGAGGAAAGGCGAGTGGGGAAAGTCATATGATCAATGGAATAAAGTTTCAATGTGCGATATTTGGGGTACCCCAGTTGATTGGAAGAATGCCAGTATTTCTCTATCGTGGATGCTTTGGAATAGTGGATCCAAGATAGTGAATCTGATGCCGGTCGGATGGCCCTTGAACAAAGCTATTTATTTTTTGGAATCGATGGGGGATTTGGAGAAGGCGATTCAAAAGGGAGCTTATAACTTTGAGGAGGAGGTTATGATTCTTTGAATGTGGTTGTCAGAGATGAGTAGATTACCCCCAAAGCTGCTTCGGGAAGATATGGGGTCTCTCCCCCCATCTGTGGTCACCTAAGATATTCCATCAAGTGGGAGAGCTATGTGGTGGGCTGAAGGAGTTTGATTACAGAACCTCTAGGATGGAAGTGGATGATGCCATGTGGTTGAAGGTTGCAGGAAGAGGAATCCATTTGGTCCCACAGATAATGCAAGTGAAGGTTCATGGAAAGGTGTGGAATCTGTTGGTGGAAATTGAACCTTGCCATCATAAAGAGGTTCCCTCTGGAGGCATTGGTCGATTTGTAGATGGGTTCGATCATGAGGAAGAATATGATGGGTGTATTGACGTTTCTACCCTTGCCAAGGTTGTTTTTGTCAATTTAGATGGAGATGCCAATTTGATGGTGGACGATGATCCTAATTGGGTTGGTCGGCAACAATTTTGAAATTCGAAATTTGAAATAGGGGGTACCACTGGGCCTACCCCTAAGCACATGGATTCAGGGTCATGCCTGATTAAAGGGTTGGACCAAACATGGGATGGATCCAACCCACAAAAGATGTGGGTGAAGAAAAAGTCCCATTCAGAGGGATTTAAGGGTTCGAGTGAAAATGAAAACCAACAAGGGATCGTGATGACTGGTCAAAGGGAAGAAAATTTGCAAGGCGATGCTTTTGTGGCATCAAGAACTGCCATCGGAAAATCATGCTCCAGGATGCTGTGTTCGGAGGCGACAATGGGGTTGATGCCTGTGGTGGATGGAGTGGGCAAATCTAGGTATGATATTGGGATGTGCATGAAGGTTGACAACTATTTATGACTGCTTGGGAGAACGATAATGTAAGACCTTTTGCAAAGGGAGGAATCTCTGCTTGAGGGATTAGAGATAATGATCAAGACAATATGACTTTAGTGGTGAGGAAGAGCTTATATAGGGAGGATTGGGGTGAGAAGGCATCGCCAGCTCGGTGGGGAAAAAGGTGGGTGGACCCTAGGAGCAATGGTTCGTTAAAAGCACTGATGCTAGCTGCTGGTGAGCACCCTCTAGGGGTTAATTGGCAGGATGTGAAAGGTAAGGGATGGCTTGGGGGTGATGACATGGCGACTCCTGGTGAGGGGGCTTTGTTTACCATGCCGCAAGGGGAGTCTTTTGCTAAGGGGGTTGTGCATTGTTTGGGATTTTTTGAAGCTTCTTACCTTGACGGTACTGATGAGGAATATATAACTTAGGATGAGGCCAACGACTCTGGGGACAAGGCTATTCTCATGGATGCTAGAGCCAATGGGAAGAGGGGAGATAAAGGAGCTTGCTTGGGATATGAATGATGGAAAGGTTGGAGAATTGGAGGAGAAATCGAAGAGGTCAGGGAGGGTATCGTTGAAAGTTAAGTAATGAAGATCTCATCTTGGAATGTTTGAGGTAGGGGGGGATTTCAAAAGCAGCCTGTTAGTTAGAGCTTCCATTCAAAACCATGACCCTGATATTGTGGTCATTTAAGAAACAAAGGAGCAAATTTCGAGTGGGCTGGTCCGTTGATCTATGGGATTGGTGTTGTCTGAATGGTGTCCTATTCCTGCTATTAGTATTGCTGGAGGGATCTTATGTGCCTAGAACCGGTGAATGTTGAGGAAATTGGAGAGATTATAGGATACTTTTCTATTTCTATCATGCTAAAGGATATTATTTCCAGATTGGAGTGTATGGTCCGACTTCGACTTCCAATAGAGACCAGTTTTGGGAGGAGTTAAAGGGTTTGAAAGACAGGTGGTCAAGGCCTTTGGTGGTGGGAGGAGATTTTAATGTGATTCATTTAATCCATGGGAAGAATTCGGGTTCGGGTGGAAGAATCACGACTATTATGCGAGATTTTGAAGAGTTTGTTAGGAGTAGTGATCTTAGGAATAGTCCACTCGCAAACGTGAAATACACATGGACGAATGGGTGAAGATCATCATGTTTTGAGTAGACTTGATAGGTTCCTGACTTCTGCGGATTGGGAGGAGTTCTATCCTAATTTTTATCAAGAGTTGCTTCCGAGATTGACTTATGATCATTGGCCGGTATTGCTAAACACTTATGTGCAAAGCTTTAGGCCAACGCCTTTCAAATTTGAGAACATGTGGGGTAACCACCCCTCCTTTAAAGGTCTGGTTCATAATTGGTGGAATGAGTGTGATGTGGGCGGTTGGGATTTTTTTTTGCTTTATGAAAAAGTTGCCTTATGTGAAAGGAAAATTGTTGGAGTGGAACAAGTCTACGTTTGGGCTGCTCAAGGACAACAAGAAGTTGAGCTACAAGTGATTGATGGGTTGATGGAAGAGGAAGATGTGAGATCTGAGGAGATGATGATTAAGAGATGTGTGGTGATATCAGACTTGGAGAGGACCTTGAAAGCTGAGGAAGTCTTTTGGCATAAAAATTCCAAGTGCAAAAGGATTTGTGAAGGAGATGGGAAAACTTGGTTTTCCACAAGGTTGTTAATGGAAGGAAGCGAAAAAATATAATTTCAAGCCTGTTAATTGATGGGGTGGAGGTCATGAATTTCAAAAATATTGCCAATGAAAAAAATCTCTTTCTACCATAATTTGTACAAGGAGCTCATTCAGAGACCTCATATTTTTAATTTGTTTGAATCCCACCTTCCTATAGACTCAACTGTTGAGTTGGAAAAACTTTTTGATGAGGAGGAAGTAAAAGAGGCTATTTTTGGGATGGATGGCTCAAAATCTCAGGGTCCGGATGGTTTCTCCATGCTTTGAAAGGGGACAGATGAATAAACCCATGCGTTCGACCTTCATTGTCCTTGTCCCAAAGAAAGAAGCGGCGAGGGAGCTGAGTGATTATGAGCCAATAAGCTTGATTAGTAGCCTCTATCAGATTATCTCTAAAGTGCTTTCTTTGAGATTGACAAGGGTTATTGGATTGATAGTGCCTTCTACACAAAGTGCTTTTACTTAAGGGAGGCAGATAATAGATAACATTTTGATTGCTAATGAGTGAGTTGATTCGAGAAAGCGATGCATGGATTTGGGAGTGGTTTGCAAGTTCGATATGGAGACGACTTATGATAAAGTTGAATGAGATTTCCTTTCTTGGGTGTTGAGGAAAAAAAAAAAAAGGTTTTTGGAAAAGATGGTTTAAATGGAGGGGAGGCTGTGTTGTAGATCCATTCTTTTCAATTTTGGTGAATGACACCTCTAAAGGATTCTTCAAGTCTTCTAGGGATTAAGATAGGGTGATCCTTTGTCTCCTTTCCTGTTCTCTCTCATGGCTGATGGCTTGAGTGCGATTCTAAGGAGGGCGAATATGTCTTATTGGTGGAAGGCTTTGTTATAGGGGATAATAGAAAAATGGTGTCTCACCTGCAATTTGCAGATGCCTCTCTTCTCTTTCTAAGTGCCGACATAGAAAATATAAATAATGTGGAGCTGTGTCTTGAGATATTTGCAGTAATTTCAAGGTTAAGAGTGAATATGGAAAAGTCTTGCATGTCATGTAGTCATGTTGAGGATAAGGACCTATTGGACTTTGCAAAGGGGTTGGGGTGTAAGGTGGGATGGTGGCCATTAAAGTATTTTGGTATGCCCCTGGGTGGTAACCCAAGAACGGCATCTTTTAGGGATCCGATTGTCAAGAAGGTTTCAAAGAAGTTGGTTTGTTGGAAGAGTCTTACATATCTTTAGTGGGAAGAATAACTATGATTTAGTCTGCTCTTTCTAATATTCTGGTTTATTATATGTCCTTATTCAAAATGTCGTGCAATGTGGTGATGGCTATTGAAAAATATCCAAGGGATTTTTTTATGGGAATGTAGTAGTCAGAAAATAGATCACCTTGTGAAGTGGGATGTTGTGGTGAAGGACAAGGAAAAAAGGGGGTCTTGGATTCGGAAGATTGAAATAACGAAAATTTTCTCCTTTGGGAAAATGGATATGGAGATTGTCTATGGAGCAAGGGAGTTTTTGGCATTCCATCATTCTCAGCCAATACGGATGTGATACAAATGGGTGGGATTGCAACCAAGCTC
>JAOXJP010109844.1:0-14142 GCA_025762735.1 Platanus orientalis
GACATCCTACTATGTTACCTGAGGACCACCTATCTCATCTCATGAGATCAAATAATTACTCATATAAAGAAACAAATACATGTGATGATAGAATAAGTAATTATTATAAAATAATTAATTAATTAATCATGTCTATTTTATGTGAATGGCTTTATCAGAACATATTTCCAACATGTGGTGTTACACAAATTCTCCTCCATGATCACTCATAATCCTCTTTATGGTGAGCTCTTTCTCAGTTTGCATTCTCTTGCATATGTGCATAAATTCATCGAATGATACCCATGTACACCTAGAGAAGTCATCAATCAGTGCAAAGAAATATTTCTTCCCTCCTAGGCTTTCCATCCTAGTTGGACCGGCTAAGTCCATGTGTAATATCTCTAGGAGCCTAGTTTTTCCAATTTGAGTTATCTTTTTGTAAGGAACTTTGGTTTGTTTTTCCATTTGACAACTTTTGCAAATGGGATTGTCAACCTTGTTTAAACTAATTATCCTTGGACTAATTCCTTTCAACTTAACGTAGCAAGGTCCTTAAAGCTGATGTCAGCCAACCTTTGATGTCAAAGGTTTGTCTCATCAAATTGAGAAATGAGACATGTTCCCAAATTATCCTTGGTTGGCTCTATGATATAGAAATTATCACTTGTCATCATTCCCATTAGGCCATTACAAGTGTCCTTCCACCATCTTTGTCTATTATTTCACATTTGTCTTTAGTAAATTAAACCGCATACCCTTTGTCACAAATTTGACTAATATTAATCAAATTGTGCTTGAGGCCATGCACATAAAAAACACCAATTAGTCTAGGAATTATGGGTACCTTTACAATTCATTTCTCAATGATTTTGGCAGAATTTCTATCACCAAATGTGGCACTTCCTTCTTGTTTTTCAAGAAGGTGGGTAAACAATGACCTATCACCGGTCATATGTTTGGAAAAACCACTATCAAGGTACCACCTTGATGTGTGTTGATGCAAGAGCATCATTTGTCAAATCCATGGGCAAAAGTGTGGAAGAAGCTCCAACAGTCAAGCCTTGAAGACTAGAACTCAAGTTGGGTTCCAACACCCAAGAAGGTAAAGACATGCATGTAGTTTCATAGGGTTTATGTAGTATGACCTAAGATGAATCCCCACACATGGTTGATTACCCCAAAATGACCCCAAGAGGATGTAGACCCCCCAAGAATCACAAAATAGTAAAAATGTAGATTTCACTATTTTTGATCAATCACAAACCCCATGATAGACCACAAAAGTGAAAAATAGAGATTTCACTATTTGTGATCAATCATAAATTTCATGATCGATCACAAACAGGAAAAATGGTCACCCGAGGATTGGGTCGCTTCTCCATGATCGATCATGAGCATGGGTCCTAAAGACCTCATGATCAATCATGGACTGGTTATGACTTAAATGTGAGCCCACACCACTGAGACACCCCCGAGCACTTTGTGAAGGTTATAAAAAATGACTCCATAATTAATCACAAACCCCATGATCAATCATAACTGGGAGTTTTCGGAATTCCGCCAAACCCCGTTTTGAATGAAAGGCTCACATCTTAAATGGATGTTGTGTGGCTACTCTAAGAGACCCCCTAAAGACCAAGGTTTAAACCTAAGAAAGTCTAAAGACCAATATATGCTCCTAGGTGCAATTGTTCAAAAAATCCCCAAGTGAAAAATGAGCGGAGAAGCATGGCCATAACTTTTGATCCCGATGTCCGCTCGGAATCCATGAGTACTCAAAACGATCAGCTCGAGGAGATCTTAATGAATATCATATCACAGATTGTGATAGATCATGGGATTTGTGATAGATCATGGCCATGATCGATCACAAAGTCCATGATCCCGAGCAAAATGTTGACTTATAACAGCTAGTTTTTTGAAGATTTTTTTTACCATTAGAGGCCATGGGGAGCCTTGGCTCGACCCTATAAGAAGGGGATTGGTCCAAAAAGAGTAAGTAATACCTCCCAAACATATTAGAAACATTATTGAGGAATCATTCAGGGAAAATCACTTGAAATCCTCTACATGGGGTGTTCTTAAGGAAAATAGGTTTTAAGGATTTTAGCAAAGGGAAATAAAAGGGTTCGTAGACAAGAAGAAGAGCTCTACAAGTTCTACACTCTCACTCAAGCTTCCAAGCAACTAGAGGAGAATAAGAGTCATTTCTCTCTTTTGTGGCCACAAAGGAGGTTTCATTTGCAAGAGAAGAGGAGGAAGATCGAAGACGGTGCTCCTACACTTCCTAGCATTCAAACTCCCAACCTAAGGATTGAGGTAAAGATTTTTCCTCACATTTGGAGTTTGCTTATATCATAGTTTGTTTTGTAGTTATATTGCATACTTAGACCACCACTACTTGTGAATTCTTGGAGATTTCATCTCCATAAGATATTTTCCTTCTTGTGATTCACTTATACTTGACTACATAGAGGCTTTTACTGTTGTGTGATTCTATATGCATATTTTCCTTCTTTAAAGGCATTCACACACTTTCTTTGCTTGAGTAGAGACCATATATATTGGCAGATTTGGCTAGTGAGAGTCATTCTCTACATTGGGATCTTGTTTCTCTCGGTTTGCCACATTAATATATTTTGCTAGTTTGAGAGCCATATTGTATTGGGCCATTGTTCCCTTACTTGGACCATATTTACCATATTCGATTATTGAGAACCATATTGGTAGTTTACCTAATCCCTTGTGTGTCAACGGTTGGAGACGCCATGTGACAAAGTGTAAGTCCTTAGCTCGGAGACAACCAAGGTCTTGCTTGTCGGAGACACCAAGTACGTAGTTTAAGGTTTTCTCATATACCTTGCATCCTTGTGTCACTGGTCGGAGACACCGGTTAACAAATTGTAAGTCCTTGGCTCAGAGATAACCAATGTCGTGCTTGTCAAAGACACCAAGCACATAATTTAAGATTTTCTCATTCCTTGTAATCATTGTTGTTGATTAATAAAATTGATTTGTTGAAAGTGGATGTAGGTCCTGCTGTGGCTGAACCACTATACATCTTGTGTTGTGGTGTGTGATCTTTGTGTGATTATTCTTTACATTTCCATACTTGCAATCGTTAGCAATTGAGTACCAAACACATTAATTGAGTTAATTTAAAATTGAACATCAACACTTAACTCACTCAAACTAAGATTGGGGTTGAAAGATTTAAAAAGAATTAAAATTTTGATTATATCCTATTCACCCCCCTCTAGGATTTACACATTTAATATTTCAATGTATTCCCAGCTCTTAGAGCCTTATGAATGACAAGGCATTTAAGTTCATCCTTCTTCACCCAAGTTTTCTTCACCCAAATTTATTTGAGCTTGGCTTGCTTGGGTTGGGCCATCCATTTCTTATTTTCAAGATTTTAGTTTTCAACTCTTTGAAAATAATTCCTCATCCTAAATCTCTTTTCATTTTGGTTTATCATTACATTTTAGAATCTTTGAGATTTAAAGTCAATAGCTCTTCATACTATCCACTTTTATATGACCAAGAAATCCACAATAATTGCAAGTGATTTGTGAACCTCTAGATATAGAGGCATGGCTATGGTCATGCCAAGTGTTCTTCCTTCTTTGCTTGTTTATAGGGTTTTACCTTTGAAAGAATGACTTTGGTCATATTAAGCATTCTTTCTTCTATCATTGAACATGGGGGATTTGCTTTGAAAGAAGGTGGTTGTTAGCCATAGGACTTCCTAGATCTTAAAGTAAATGCATGAGATGTGTCATTTGACCTTTCCTTTAATAGAAGAATTTTGTCTTCTCACAAAGTCCTTGGGCTTTTGAGAAGAAGTTTGTCATTGTAATAATGGGATTGTTTGTCATTGTAGGCCATATCACCATATTCCTTGCCCATGGTTAGCATTTTTTCTAGTTTTTCACTACCTTGGGCAAGAAAACTATTTGACTTCTTTGTATATTCTTCTAATTCTCTTACTTGTCCAAGAAGATCAGATGGTCTTGTGGTGAGCTCAGCACAAGTAATGTTTAAGCTCTTTTTGTCTACTTTTAGTTTCTTGATTTCTTCCTTGAGTTCTAAAATCCTTTTAGTTAGGTTTGCATTGTCCTCAACCAACTTCTTTTTTCTACTTTTCTATTTTCTCTTTCTATGTTGGCAAACATCTTATACTCATTTAATTTTGTCTCTAGGGTCTTCACTTTCTCACACAACTCACCTTTTTCTCTAAGGAGTATATTAAGATCATTGTCATCACCATTTGCCTTTGAAGGGTTTTAGTGGAGTTAGGAAATTGTACATTCCAAGAACTTTGTCTTTGAGGACAACTCCTTGTTTTCCTATTTCAACCTCTTATTGGTCTTTTCCAACTCCACGGTTTCCATGAAGAGTTTATCAAAGGCTTCTTAGATGTCTTCTTCATCCTCATTATCACTCCTAGATTCACTTTTGTTGGATAGTGAATCCAAAAGTGTACACAAAGCCATAAAGACTTTGATCACATGTGAGGAGTCATCCTCACTACATTGGGACTCAAACTCCGACTCTTCTGAGTTATAGTCCTAAAAAGCCGCCATTTCTTTTTCCTAGGGTTTCTTTTTCTTCTTGTTTGCACAATCCTTAGAAAATTAGCATCAGCCTTTGCAATCATAACAAATTGTTTCATTTTTAGATATTTCTCTCCTCCTAAAATTTGAGCTTGATCTTCTAGGATGTTTGTTCTTATAGTCTCTAGAATTCTTGTTGAAGAATTTTTTGAATCTTCTTGCTACCTTTGAAAATTTCTCATCGGAATCTTCATCGGTATTGTTAGATTCTTCTACTTTTAGTGCAATACACTTCTTCTTGTTTGTGGGTCTTAATTTTAGTTCAAATGTTTGAATTGACCTAATCAATTCTTCTTTTTTATGGTGTCAATGTCTTGGCACTCTTCTATAGCCGTTACCTTAGGATGGAATCTTTTAGGAAGGGATCTAAGTATTTTTCTAACCACTTTAATGTCTTTTATATCTTTTCCTAGTCCTCTCATAAAGTTAACTATATCTTGGAGTCTAGTATGAAAGTCTATAAATTTTTCATTATCCTCTATATGTAAAGCTTTAAAACTAGATGTGAGTATTTGAAGCTTGGATTGTTTCACGGTGTTAGTTCCTTCATGGGTAACCTCTAGAATGTCCCATGCTTCCTTAGCCAATTCTAAGTTGTGGATTTGTCTAAATTCACCCGGACTAAGGACACAAATGATAGCATTTAGTGTTTAATAGTTAGCACTATATGCATTTTTATCATTTGCACCCTACTCGCTTTCTTCCTTAATGGTTTCTTGCAACCCTTAATGACCGTGTTCCACCCACTTATGTTGGATGTTTTGAGAAAAATGTTCATTGTAGAGTTCCAATAAGCATAGTTTGTTCCATCAAAATAGGGTGGCCTAGAAGTGTAATAGCTTCCAACCTTAGAAGCCATAGATGGTCTCTAGGATTAATGGATCTAACTCAAGTTGTGAAGCCCTATAAGAACAACATTGCTTTGATACCAATTGTAATTCTATGCCAGTTTATCTTAGAGGGGCGAATAGGATTTCTAAATTCTTTCCAAATTCTTTAAGTTATCTTACGAATTTTAAATTATGTCCCCTTTTGATTTTTTGTGTTTGATATAGTGATCAAGGTAGGATGTTGTGATGATGTTGTCAATTGAAACAAGGCAACTAATTTTTCAAGTTGGCTTAAGTGCTACTACATGAAATAATCAAATGTAAAATAACATAATCACATGCAAGAACACACAAGACAAGATATATAATGGTTCAGCACGACGGCCAACATCCACTCTCAAAAATCTAACCCCCGAGCTTATATAATTTTATTGAGATTGATAAACTAATCAAGGTTAAAATTAATAAAAACCTTTAACTACTTGCACATGTAAGCCTACACGTACACCATGTGTCTCCAGCGAGAATAGTGTCGTTTCCAATGTCCCCGACAAAAGACGAATGAACTCAAGTATGAATATGAATGAAATGAATGCAAATGTTACCTCTTAAAAGTTGATGTTGCTATTCTTACCAAGTAGGAGTGCTCTTTAATGAGCTAGTGTGACTATTTGATCCATAATGCTTCAAGCCTTGGCTCTTATGCTTTTTGATCCTTCACAAAAAAGGGTTTCCTCTTAGGACAACTCACAAACACTCTCTCAAGGATTTGAAGAGAAATAAACAAGGGAGGTAGATGATGATTTTCTATGGTGATTCTACCCTTATAGCTCAACCATAAGAGGGTTTGAGGATTTGAATGTGGGAACTCTCTCAAAATGCCAAAACGTGTTCATTCTTGAATGCATGAAGTATTTGAACGAAAGAGGGTTCATTTGGCTATATAGAGACTGTTGGCCAACAAGAAACCTTAGATTGGAATCTTTCCCAACAGTCAAAAGACTAAACCTATCAGATTCAAAACGCACATGCTCGATAATTTTTTTAAGTGAAATCCAAGCCTGACCAATCACAAGATTTATGATTGATCACGACAGTGACCAATCACAAATCTCATGACCAATCAAAGTCCTGATCGATCTGGGCCATGAGTCACAACTCTTGGGGAAATGAGTCTAGGTCCATTTTCACCCATGATCGATCACAAGATTTGTGATCGGTCACACTGTGATCAGTTACACTTGTGATCTAAGTTGTGATCGGTCACAGTCATGAGTCACATCTCTCGAGTTTTGGTCAATTCTGAGTGACTAAGCACTCGTGACCAATCACAAAATCTATTATTGGTCAAGGATGTGACTGATCACAAGATTTGTGATCAGTCAAGGAGTTCAGTTCAGTACTTGAACTTGACTCTTTTGACTCCCTCCCAAAGGCCATTTCTCCTAGGGCTTGGGTTGGTCACCCTACACATGTTTAGGCCTATTTTGGTCAACTCACATGACTCTCTTCACCATTATACATGTATGCATTTACCTTTTGAACTAGGAGATCTGGTCTTGATCTTCCAATCTCTGGTCCACTTTGTCTTCTTCACTTAGAGATGATTCTTTGGTATACATAAGAACACTTACAAGACTCATGGACCTTACATATATGTTTTGACTATGGGATTGACAAATAATACATATGGACTAACAAATCCAAGTGTGTTTTTAGTAGGAGAACCTCCACTTAGTTGATGGTACTACTGTTGTCTTCTTGACTTGATTTTCATATATGATTAACAACTTGATAAGGGAAAACTGCTGAAATTTTAAAAAATTTGAACTAGTTTTCATACACATTTTGAACACTAGACTCTACGGGCAATAAGTTACAAAGGAAGGTAACATACGTCTCTGTTGGGCAATGCAAGCCCTTTTAGAGACAATGAGTTAATTCCGAGGTTGGTTGTATCCCAGAGGTAGCTTGGCAAGCTCCCTTACACAATCTTGTGGGAGGTCTTGACTGTCTTCAAGAAACATGATAACAGCACCTCCACATCTCGGGTCATTCAGTTTTTTATTTCATTAAGTCAAATACTTGATTTTAGAGATTGTACAATTAAGGGATTAAGTAGAAGTATTAGATTCACATATCCAACACTTCACGTTGTTCGGTAAAAGCAATGAACGTATGAAATCCCAAAGAGCACATTCAGTTTATTCCATTTAACTGAGGAAATTTGTCTCACATGAATAGATGTTTCTCAAGAAACCTGATTTGTGACGTTTCCCCCTTAACAAGTACAATTATCCGATTACGAAAAGCATCACTTTTTTGCAACGTGTCACACTCTGGATAGGCCAAGACATTAAAAATACTATCTATAATAGATAGGAGAGGATCTGCTCCAGGAAGACAAAAGCTAATACAGTAGCCAAAGCGGATTTTGCCTACCCACTTAATGACTGTCCGAGGTCTACACATATGCAGCATCGGACACATGTGCATCAAAAAGTGATTTACAATTTTTGGGAGTGATTTTCACTTTTTCAATGCCGCATGTCCGATGTTGCATTTGAGCAGACCATGGGCATTCATTAAAGGGGCAGACAAAATCCGCAGGATAACCCAGTACGGCTCTTCGAATTCCAAGTCCTTTGCTTGGAAACACCTCTTCTCCTCATGGTTAAAATCACTCCGGATTCTATGCATGCAGAATTCGTGCACAATGTGTGTGCAGGAGCCTACACTCACATTAGCATTGAAAAGTCATAAGCATGTGCCCCAAAGACTGTAAATCACTTTTCAATGCTGATGTGAGTGTTGCAGGCCCCTGCACACGTATTGTGCATGGATTTTGTGTGCACAAAAGCCGGGCCGGGTTAAGATAGGTTCTTGCTTTGCCTCCATGTTAAATCTTAAATGTCCTTTTACCCAAGTCGAGTGCCTTGCCAGAGTTCCTAGTGTCCCTAAAAAAGCCAAAGAGCTACCCTTTTCCTTTACCTTTTTTAAGCCTCTCGTTCTCCGTGTATGGTCCTAGTTGCCAAAGAAAGACACTCAACTCACCAATTGACAAGGCATAGCAGGCAGGACATGCGCTTTTAAGTTATGCTTCAGCCAACTGGGACATAACGTCACCAACAGAAATAGGGAAAGCCCAAGGTCAAGGCATCCCTATCAAGAGCTGGAACTTTGTAAAAGATGATTCCATGTGTGTGTTAAGCGTAAGATTGTATTGCTAATAAAACAAAATTATATGACAGCATGGTCAGCAAGAAAGGTTAGGGGTGGCAATGAGCCGAGCTACCTCGGCTCATCACGAGCCCAACCTGAGCCTTCACTTGAGCTCGTTTAGTTAAATGAGTTGAGCCGAGCTCGTTAAGGTATTTTAGATGTATATAATATAAAAGAAATCATGTGTCATAACATCACATCAATTAGTACTTGTAAAAAGTAAAATACTTAATTAAAAATATATATATACAATAATTGTTTTGTTTGACCTTAATAAAATTATACGGGAGATTATATTCGCACCTCAAGTTTTTGTAAGCACACCTCACTGTTAAGCACACTTCATCCATTTATAAGCACACCTCCGTGATTTTCAATTATACCCTTATGTATTTTTAACACCTCCCTGCTATGTTTTAATATGCACACCTCCATTTGAAATTCTCCAACCCGCATTTCCCGTTAAAATTCTCCAACTGTTCCCTCCAACGTCCAACTGTTCCCTCCCTCCCTCCCTTCTTCCTTCGTTTCTCCGATCACTCCAACTGTTCTCTCCCTCCCACTGGCGACTAAAGTATGCCTCCATGACAACAACGGCATTTACCATCAACTTCTAGCACTGACGACATAGCCATCCACTGGTCAGGTGAGAGAATTTTATAAAATTAAAAATATATATGTCTTCAAAAATACTATACAAAGAAATTAATTGGAAAAAAATAGTTTAAAGAAGCGTAAACATCAATTGTTTACTTTAAATTTCAGTAAATCAACGTTTCATTTTAAAAAATTTGGTTTTTTTTTTCTTCCTCACGGTAGGTTCGGCATAGCCAGGCCGAACTTCCTTAGGCACGTTCGGCACTGGGATGCCGAACATACCTAAAGGTGTTCGGTATCAACATGCCAAACATAACAAGTCATGTTCATGGTGATGCCGAACAATTTCAGGCCTGTTATACTTCAAATATTTTTAATAATTTTTTTATTTAATGCCTCCACACATTGTTCTATCATTTAATTCTTGGCATATGATAGATATGGAGGCCGATCCTTCACGGGTGGTACCAACCGCATCTACGCGACGGCATGGGGTTGAGGACATATCTCGAGTTAGGGGAGAGGCGTCTCACATCAATATCAAGGATTCTATGATAGACTCGATAGTAGGTGAGATCGTACCTACAATGAAGCCAGCAGCAGTGGAGCAGCCGCCGTCGACCCCCGTTGTTGCTAGAGCTCCAAAGGACCCCACCCTATTGGACAGCTATTCCACGCATGTCGCCTCATTGATCTGGCAGTAGAGGGTATTTATTTGTTTATTTTATGTATTTAGCTATTTATTTGTGTTATTCCATACTTGCGTATTGTGCTAACATTGTTTCTTCTTCTTTTTTTTGTAGGAGAGTGGGCTACTGAAATGTATTAGCCACGCAGACAAGTTTGATGAGTGACAGGTAGAGGACTAGGATAGCCAAAAGTTTATGAAGTTGGTGCGAGAGTCGAGCCTATACCCCTCAGTGCATGCATCATACCGGTCCGTCAACCAGGTAGTCATCTCCGCCGTTGTTGAGCATTGGTACCCTAAGACCAACACATTCTACATGTCATTTGGGAAGCTAACGATCACGCTTGATGATGTCTACACTTTGCTTGGGATTCCAATGATAGGGACTCACATCCATGTTGAGCCAGCTTAGTTATCTAATGGACAGGCGGGGACACTACTGATTGAAACACTAGGGGTTACGGTGGAGGAGGCATGGATGGAGTTGGATAAGGCACGGGGTCAGGCAGTGAGGATGGAGTGGTTGAGGCTCAGATTTTCAAGGGTTACTGATAGCTGGAGTGAGGCTCAAATTAGATATGCTACCAGGGGCTATTTATTGTATATTTTAGGGTGTACGCTGTTTGCAGACAAGACGTGTACATGGGTGTCCATTTGTTTTCTTACCCTGCTACTAAGGTCCATACATACACATTAGGTGCTAGAGCATTGGCTTATCTTTATCGTCAGCTCAGGATTGTCAGTCGGATTGAAGTCAAGCAGCTGACAGATTATGTTACGTTGCTCGATGGATAGATTTACGAGCACTTTCGTCCCTTAAAGCCACATTAGATCTTAGAGTACTGTGATTAGCAGCTAAGCATGCAGCGTTGGACGCCACGCAAGGAGAAGGGGCCCCTTAAGGACAATTTTAGGGCTATACGAGAGGCTATTGATGCATGGGTGATCCATGAGGTATCGTTAGTTATTTTAACATTTTTAATATGTTATTTATGTATATCTTGGTGCATGTTGGTAGTTTATGACAATCCTTACTATTTTAACGTAAATTTTATTTGGTTTGTGCAGGTGAAGTGGACACCATACACCGATTGTATGGAACACCATGCATTCTATGACATTACGTACTTTCATGGATTATTGAGGTGCCTGGAGATTGTGGATCCCTACCATCCCATGACTGTCCTACGGTAGTTTGGACGGCGTCAAGTCATCCCCTCCGCTCCTATAGCCCCTACTCGAGATACTCGGGGTGCGTCCGCTACCACGTATCGGCCGGTATATGCATATTTGAAGCAGTTCTGGGAGGTGTGGGAGAGCCGCGTGTTATCTGATGTTCATAGATTTGTACTAGCCGCGTACCCCTCTGAGTGTGCCATTGATTATATGAAGTGGTATCAACATGTGTCCCATATACACGTGCAAAAATCCACTCTATCGATCTAGCAGTACACCCCGACTACCGATGCAGGGTACCATACCCGTTGATACTGTCATCTAGGTATGTCGTTTAATGTTTGCATGTCTATATTAATTACTTTTTCAATCATTGAAAATGTATTCATCCTAAACTTTCCGGTATGTTTTTTTTCAATGCAATGAGCGTGCATTACAGATTATTCAGTCTCTTATGGATGGCAATATCGAGGAGACGCCAAGAGATAGATTGATCAGTACGTTGCATCGTATATGGTAGGTTTTACGAGATGGCATCGACATCGTGTCCCCAGATCTCAATGCCCCATCTTCATCGACAGCACAACGCCTAGATGCTCCTACACGTACTCCACAGGCCCCACCTCCTCATAGTGCTTTACAAGCCCCACCTCTTCCCAGTGCTTCACAAGCCCCTCGTAGACTTGGCAACAAATATACGCGGAAGAGGAAGAATGTGTAGCCCGAGGGATAACCCCATATGCGGATATTTACTATCTTTTTTGTATTGTACAGGGGATGACCCTTACATACTTTGTACTTCATTATATTTTGTAATCCTTTATATGATTACATGTACTGAAACACTTTATATGTAATGAGTAGTTATTTTCTTTGTGTTAGTTATACTATAAAACATCTTATGTTTATTATGTTTCACTTACAATTAATGGCCTTAAACATCAAAGGTTGATAGAGCATGTAGGTTCCATCAAAGGTTGATAGAGCATGTAGTCCCACTGTAAAGCCTGTTTGATATCTCAGGCCTAAATAGGTTTAAGCCTATTCGGTACCCTGGTGCCGAATAAGCTTAATATTGTTCGGCACTATGGTGCTAATCAGGCTTAAGCCTGTTCAGCCCTAAGATGCCGAACCAAAAAAGTGTTTTAATTTTTATTTTTTTTGCAGCCCTTGAGATGAAAAGCAAGAACAAGAATGAATACAAGATAAAAAACTTCCAATTTCATTCATATATCAAAAAATTATATGAGTCACTAGGACTATTCTTTACATGATAAAAAAAAAAAAATACACCAAGCGTCGCTTAAGTCTATAGCCTCCTGTGTTGCAACACTCGAGCTGACCACTAGTCTAAACTCTTCTATCATTCCTTCATATGATGGAAGCGTCTAACCCGATGCGTTGTTATATCTATATCTATACCAAAATGTTGTTATGGGGGGATTGGATGGCCCGGCATCAAGATCACCTGCACAAAGTGGTTTTCGTTGACGAAACCAATGAAAATTTCCCTTTGAGCGACAACAGAGATAGGATCTGATCTGAGTGGGAGGAAAGTGAGGCACTGATGCACACAAAAGTAATATAGGACAACATCACAGTGTGATGCAATCAGATGTCCAGACTCCGGCATTGTCATCTAGTGATCGTACGATGCCTTAGCACTGAAATAGGAGAATAAATATCTAATCTCCCATACTCTCTCAAATAACCCATATACTTGCTCGTACAGGGGGCCATGGCTGTCCAACTCGTACACCATATTCTCCCTAACCTAAGCCCAATTATCCTCTTCAAATCCCATTAATCCAGCGATGACCCTAAAACCACAATGCCCATCTGTTGCCACATCCATAACACTCTTGATATAAGGCCAAATGCCTTATGGGAAAGAGCGCATATAATACATTAAGGAAGCCCATTAAATGAACTCGAGCGAGTAACCTACAAGAAAAGAAGAAGACATGTTATATCTATCAACGAAAGAATTTCTTCATCACCTACACGATAATGTGTATATTAGTTACTTGTTCCTTAGATCTCCTCTGTTGCGGTTGTCTCACTGACTGTACTTGGGTGGCTTTGGTAGTAGTGGTTTCTACTTGAGAGTAACTATCTTGTAATGATGACACTCTCTCAAATGCTGATGGATCACGCCGCATGGATGTGTCTATCTTGGTATGTGGGCGACCTCGGGTATTTTTTTTAACTTCAGGTTCCTTGATATGTGTGCTTTTCGGTGTTGTTAAATCTCGTAACTTTTAAAGCATTTGCAATTTGGTGGACTGATTGGATTGGTTGAACCGCTGTAAAAATAAATCCATATATACTGTGGCCTCCAAATCATCCTTTGCTGGGAAAGTGGGAGGATGCATATCAAGCATGCACTAATGCGTATGTACTGACTCAAGTGGAATGGGATGCCCCTGCCTACTATACTCTACTATCTCATGTGCGCAAGTTAACCTGTGTGTGCATCTAAGAATACATCCACATGCAGCAAAATCAACTCCAACAACACCTACACGTTTCGTCTTAGTCAAAATCCTCTTCATTTCAAAAATTGATACATTGTCGCGAAACTCTTTAAACTTGACAGGTTTAAAGCTATATTGCACAACTATCTTGCATCTCTCGAACGATGTCTTGATAGATGTGTGTTGTAGCTCAAGCAAATTGTGGATGTTCGACCATGAGGATTCAAAGTTTCCTTGACTGGATCTAAGTTGTCGCTTCAACTTCACATACGCGCTCTCAACCCTGGTGACATGTACACAAATAGTTATGCACTAATCAATGAGTTTTAAACTTAAGCAAGATTATCAAACAAAAATGTTACCTGTTCATCGTAGTGGCCCCCAAATGCATGAACCAGTCCGTCCAGGCTGCTACAAATCTATCCCTATATCTGTCCAACTAAGTACTCCTTACATAATGGAGTGCATCTGAAAATGTGATAAATTGCTTCTCCAACAATGCCAAATGCTGAAGGTAATATTCTTCTGTGTGTGACACCACCAATAGGTTC
>JAOXJP010109855.1:0-14142 GCA_025762735.1 Platanus orientalis
TCGTTGGGTTGAGTATAACGACTCCCCTTCCTTCTCTCCTCTTTCTTCTCCTTCTCACAACGGCTTCTCCACTCTCCTTTCTTCCATCTTCTTTTTTCTTCTCTACCTTCCTCTTTCTTCCCTCTCACTTTCCTGCATTTATATGCTGCATAGACATGCCAATAAAGAGCACCAACGGAATTTACTGAAATCTTGGCAGAAAATTTATGCAGACATTACACTACATGATTGGGTGGTCTAATCCTCTATTTGGGTAAATTGTAGTCTGCATTCAAGGGCCTATTGAAGCTGATTTCATCAGGTAACAGTCCCTCTCCATCCCTTAATTATTTTCTGAAGTTCTATCATTTTGTTCTGTTCAATTTTCAGTTCTATCATCAAGTCTGTGTGAGATTTTCTGGGCTAATAAAATCAGAAAATCGCCCTTTTATAAACTCCTTCCTCTCAATTTTCTTTAGGGATTTGATCCTTTAGGTGTCTTGTACAAAAGCCCCAACTTTCCCCGGGGTTTTCTCTTCTTCTTCCCCATCAATTTCAAAAGATTCCCTATTGGTTTTACAAGAGCTCCATTGAGGATGCTTCAAGATTTTGGGGTTTTTAAAGTTTACATAGTTATAGTGATCCAAATTACTTGAAATTTTAACCACAAGTTCCTCTAATTCTGTTTTGCTGATCTGGAAATTTTCATAATTTTCAGGCGTCGTCCGGAGGTATTTTCGTAATTTTTCTTAAATCTTTCAAAATTGCAATTTTGCCTCTGATCTAAAAATTACATATTTTAATACATAAATTCATATTTTATTATTTGAAACTGTTTCCTATCAATTTCCATATCAATTGGAATCAGAGCCAGGTTAAATTAGTTGGTTCTATCTAGTTGAGGTCCCATGTCCTTTCCGGAACTGACCCAGTCTTTTTCTGAACTACCCCTGTTGTCTTTCTTGATTGATTTACACCATTGGGATTAGCAACAATGATTTGATTGTCAAGCCAATGCCTCAATGCTCTGACGGCTAAGGCATAAGTTGATTTAGTGTTTAATGTCCCTGCAGGTGATTAGATGAGAGAAAGAGAAGAGGAAAGAGAAGAGGGAAAAAGAGAGTAGTGATAGAGGCAGAAAACTTATGTTATTAATGTATTCTCATACGTGGGTATTTATATTAAACCCTTGTTGATACACCATACTTATGATATACTACTTGTATAAGTATATAATACCCTTAAGATACACAACACTCCCCCTCAAGCTGAGGAATAGATATCCATCACTCCCAACTTGTTGATACATGACATAAATTGTGCTCCTTTTAAGTCCTTTTGTAAACACTTCTGCAACTTGATCTCTGGTTTGTATAAATGAAATACATATGTTGCCTTTCTTGATGTGATCCTTAATAAAATGCCTATCAACTTCTACATGTTTAGTCCTATCATGCTGTACTGGATCATGTGCAATACTTATTGCTGTCTTATTATCACAATAGAGGCTCATAGATCCCTGTATTGGGAATCCAACTTCAGTAGTAACAATTTCAGCCATAAGGATTCACAAATCCCGTGAGCCATTGATCTAAACTCAGCCTCTGCACTATACCTTGCAACCACAGACTGCTTCTTACTTCTCCAAGTCACCAAATTTCCTCCCACAAATGAACAATAACCTGAAGTAGACCTACAATCTATCAGTGAGCTTGCCCAATCTGCATCAGTATATACTTTAACCCGTGAATGACCATGCTTCTTGTATAGAATACCTTTCCTGAACCGCCTTTTAGGTATTTAAGAACTTGATATGCAGCTACCAAGTGATCTTGAGTGGGAGCATGCATAAATTGACTGATTACACTCATTGCATAAGTAATGTCAGGACGGGTTAAGGATAAATAGATGAGACGTCTTACTAGTCTTTGGTATCTACCAGCGTTAATCAGTCTTTCACTATCATCTTCTTTCAATCTGTGACTTGTCTCTGTAAGAGTTAAACACGGTTTGCAACCAGTTATTCCTGCTTCTTTCAATAAGTTCATCACATTCTTTCATTGAGACAAAAAGATGCCTTGTACTGATCTAGCAACTTTTATCCCAAAGAAGTATATTAAGGAACCTAGATCATTGATCCCCTCTTTAGCCGTATGATTTCTTTTTCATCATTCCCTATGACCACAATATCATCAACATATACCATTAAGGCAGTTATCATAAGGCCATTCCGCTTGGTAAAAAGAATATGATCCACCTGGGTTTGCTTATACCCTGCATTAATCATGGCAGCTCGAAATCTTTCAAACCAAGCATGAGGTGATTGCTTCAGATCATATAAGGCCTTCTTCAACTTACACACTTTTCCTTTAGCACTCGACACATGAAGACCTGGTGGTGTGTCCATGTGCACTTCCTCCTCTAAGTCCCCATGTAGGAAAACATTCTTTACATCAAATTGTAAGAGGGGTCACCTTTGATTCGCTGCTAGTGATATAAGCACTCTTACAGAGTTCATCTTTGCAACTGGTGCAAAAGTTTCTTGGTAGTCAATACCATATGATTGAGTGTATCCCTTGGTGACCAGCCTTGCTTTATATCTTTCCACAGAACCATCAGATTTGTATTTCACTGTAAACACCCACTTGTAACCAACAAGTTTCTTTCCCTTTGGAAGATCAACTATCTCCCATGTTTTGTTTCTTTCCAGAGCTTTCATCTTTTCTTCCATGGCATTCCTCCATTGTGGTTGCTTCATAGCCTCAGATACATTGCAAGGAACAGTAATGGAGGACACTGTAATGAAGAGCCTACGAAAGTGTGGTGATAGTGTCTGGTATGATACAAAATTGGACATTGGGTGTTCGGTACATGATCTCACCCATTTTCTAAGGGTGATAGGCTGATCAAGATTTCAATCCTTAGAAATTGAAGTGGAGGAGTGAGGAATGATTACATTACCTATCTCAGAAGGAGGTTTCGAAGTAGAGTCTTAGAGTGGTTCATGAGAAGGTAGGTTTTGTTCTTGTATTCCTTGTTTCTTCCTTCGTCTATAGTGTATCACTTTTTTACTCTTTCCATTATCATCATTCTCCCTATGAAGAGATGTCCGATTTGAGGAAAAGAAAGGAAGAGACTCAAAGAAAGTGACATCTTTGGAGATAAACTTATGACGTGTGGGAGGGTGATAATACTTGTACCCTTTCTGATCAACTCCATACCCTAGAAAAAATGCATTTAAGAGCATTATGATCAAAGCTTAGATCGGTCAAATTTAGGAACATGAACAAAACTGATGCATCTAAAATTTTAAGAGGAAGGGGGAACAACGGAGAATGAGGAGACAACACGTCAAGTGGAGACCTGTAAGACAGGACCTGAGAGGGTATTCGGTTCATGAGATACACAGCTGTTTGAATGGCTTCATACCATAACATCCTAGGCGCATTCATGGTGAACATGAGTGCATGGGCGATCTCTAGGAGATGCCTATTTTTCCTTTCTACCACCCCATTTTGTCTTGGAGTTCTTGGGTAGGTGGTCTGGTGAACAATACCAGCCAGATCAAGAAAATATTTCAAGTCATGGGAAAGATATTCACTACTATTATCAAAATGTAAAATTTGAATTTTTGTACTAAACTGAGTGCACACCATAGAGTGAAAGGATTTGAATGCAACATTAACATCATTTTTATGTTTTAGCAAATAAAACCAAGTGGCTCTGGAGCAATCATCTACAAAAGTAACAAAGTACTTGAAACCAGATAAAGAAGTAGTAGTTGCCAGACCCCATACATCAAAATGCACAATAGAAAAGGGAATTGAACTCTTTTTATTAATACTAATGGGGTAATTGGACCTACAATACTTAGCCAATTGACATGGTTTACAATAATTATTTGAATGAGTAAAGGAGATATGAGGAAACATCTTCCTGATTACATGAAATGACAACTGACCAAGTCTACGATGCCACGAAGATAACTCGTCTGTGGTTGAAAAATATTTCCCCTTTATTGCAGAAGTAGCTATTGGTGAAGAAGAGTCCAAGATGTAAAGACTGTCCTTCTCATGCCCCGAACCAATCGTTCTCTTCGTCGCCATCTCCTGAAACACACAGTAAGAAGGAAAAAATGTAACATAACAATTAAGGGTTTTAGTAAGATGACTAATGGATTAACAAATTCAAAGAAAAATTTGGAACATGAAGAACAGAAGAGAGACACAAGTCAGATGTAGCAGGAATATTACCCTGACTCGCAATAGAAGACAAGGAACCATCATCAATTCGAACCTTGTCTTTTTCAGAACAAACTTGATAAGAGTTAAACAATAAGGACATACTAGTCATGTGGAGAGATGCTCTTGAATCAATGATCTAGGAACTTTGATGAGTAGTAACTGTGGTAGATAGACCATGTGCAACCTGAGTGAGCAAAATAGGAGTTTGGAGCAATGGAAGAGTGATTAAGCTGAGAAATAAAATGTTGGAATGCCGCAATCTCATCACTGGATAGACCTCCAATATTGGAAGGAGCAGGAGGTGGCTGGGTAGATAACTTTGTGGATGTAGAAGCAATTGAGTGAACACTGTGTCGTTGTCCACTGGAATGACCACCTCCTCTACCATTAACAAATCCCTCACGTGGAACAAAACGAATAGCTAAATCTAGTGGGCGTCCATGAAGATCCCAACACTGATTTTAGTTGTTTAAAATGATCACATTGTTCACATTTGAGATGATCCCAATCCTTAGACAAGTGGGCTGACTTTCCACCACGACCACGCCCCATAAAGTTATCACGACCCCCTCTAGATGAACTCAAAACAAGTGCGAACTTCTCAATGGAAGGGGCTGGACTCATGACTCCATGTTGGCCTCCTCACGGTGAATATGAGCATAAACCTCATTTAATGTCAGATGATGACCCATATTAAGGACTTGCATCCTGATCTGCTTATAACCAGGATTCAGACTTGCCAGAAACTCAAACGCCTGGATCTCTTCTACATGCTTTTGGTAAGTTGATGCATCTTGTAAACATGATGGATGAAAAGTGGTGTAGTGAGCTAACTCCCACATTTTATTCAGGGCTGGATAATAGATGACTAAAGGTTTCTCTCCTTGTTTGAACTGAGCAATCTTCTGCCTGAGATCGAACACCTTTGCTGTGTGATCTACCTGAGAGTAAGCCTTGGCTAGAGAATCCCATATCTGATGTGTCATTTCTAAAAACAAATAATAGTCACTAATCTCTGGTCGCATTGAGCCAAGTAACCAGCCCATAACCATTGCATTTTTCGTCTTCCATTTTCTGTACTTGGGATCTTCACTGGAGGGCTTTTTGGCTTCTCCTATCAAATACTCTTCCTTATCTCTTCCCTGAATGTGGATAAGAACTGATTTGGACCATGTAAGGTAATTGGTCCTATCAAATTTAATGGTTGAAATCAATATGCTTGGGGATTCATGTGCTACACCCCTCAATGAACCCATATCTGTCTTGCTCAAACTGGATGTCTGACTTTCTTCAGACATGGTATAACTTGATCACGGATCACAAATACGATTAAAAAGGTAATTATAACTCGCTGGAACAATGGGCAAGCTAACTGGTTGTACAATACCAAGGGGGCACAAAAAGTTAAGGTCCTTGGAAGCAAGATCTGAACTCAATTTCAACTTCTCCCAACTGGAGCTGCAGCAAACGAAACAAAAATGACAACATTCAAAGCAGTATGAGGCATGACATGAAGCACCATCTTTTCACGTTTTAATGAACTTAACAGATCCCTCTCAATCTACCACGGGTCAACGTGGGACTTGTTTCTATAGCATTCTACACCAAAAATGCCCACTCCTTTTTAGCCAATCAAAACAACTTTGCTTCTAGTGATTGGAATCAACAAAAGTTTGAAAACGCAAGGTCTTTGTTTTGTTGAAAAGAACCCTTCGAAAAACCACTTTAAAGGCTTCAAAAAATTCCACAAAAATTACGACAAATACCCATAAATTGAAACGATTCAGAACCTATATTCCCCGACCTCTGGCGACCTCTGTTGGCGGTATGGTCTGCTGACGTCAGCATCCGTATGGCTGACGTTGGCAGGGCTTCTGGCTCGATTTTGTTGTCTTTATTCGTCGGTCTCTTTCTTGCTCTGATACCAAGTTGATTTAGTGTTTAATGTCCCTGCAAGTGGTTAAATGAGAGAAAGAGAAGATGAAAGAAAAGAGGAAAAAGAGAATAGCGATAGAGGCGGAAAACTTATGTTATTCATGTATTCTCATACGTGGATATTTTTATTAAATCCTTGTTGATACACCATACTTATGATATACTACTTGTACGAGTATATAATACCCTTAAGATACACAACACTTACCACAATGTCACACATTTCTACCATAAAACCATAGGCTGCCAAGGTGTAACATTCATGGATACAATTTCACACCAAATAGAATCATCATAAGCATCATAAGAAATCGTAACTAGCACTTTGAGTTACCGGTATGGATGTCTTATCTACTTATGCAATCTTATAGGGCCAAGGGTAGGCTTGCGCTTTGATGAAGAGAATATCGCAACCCCTTCCTTTCATGAAGAGAATATCACAACCCCAATTTTATACATTCATGCTGCTTCCTCCATCAACGAATAACTTGAATGTTTCTTACTTGTAATGTAAAGGTATTTTGAGAAAAACAAAAATAAAAAAGAAAGAAAGGGCGGAGTTTCATTCGTTGAGCGAAACCCCCAACTCAGTGAATGAAAAAAGAAGTTTTTTCTTTTTTTTTTTAAATGAAAGAAAAATTTTATTGCAAAAAGGGAAAAAACATCCTTACAGAATCAAGACAAAGCAACAAAAAAGAAAGAAAAAGAGGCGAAAGAAAGGATCCCCTGAGCCCCCGGGCCCCCACCCCTACTAGAGAGGATTACACCCGATCACCTCCTTCCAATCCCTACAAATGTCAATATAGAACGAAGGGGGGATTTCGGCCTTCGTTGAATGAAACCCCCAGCCCAACCATGAAGAAAGAAGAAGAACGGAAAGGAAGAAAGGCAAAAATGAAAAAGAGGAAAGAGAAAGAGAGAAAGGGTTGTCTGAGAGTAGAAGTAGCCGTGGGAACTAGCTAGGGCGTGTGATTAACCCCAGATTTGAACCAAGGTTTGGGTCTATAAACTAGGATTCCATTTTTTTCTTTCTTTGATTTCATGTTTTGTTGAAGAACCCTGTGCGTAGTGTATAAAGAAAAACTTAGAAATTAGGGGTTTCTAGAAACCCATTTGACACCAACCACATGTCCTATTTTGAGTAGCTCTCTAAATGATTTAGAGAGGATTTGGGATTGATGAGAGTCTAGATTAGAGACTCCAATTAATGAGGACATGGAAAATAAGGCGGGACCCATACATGGGATTAGTAGGGTCCACACGTGAAGACTATGAAAGTATACATGGGATACATCAAAAGGGGGAAGTTTACTTCGATTTGGGATAGATTGAAGCAATTTCTTATATGGAGGCATGTGGGGCCCACTTGCTTGATTTGTGTAGAAGTACATGTAATGTTGAAGGTATATTCGAAAATTTATGTATTTGTACATATATCATATATTGTTGCTATACAGTATACAAGCATTGAATAATATAAATATTTTGATGTAGAGAGAGGCCGTAATCTCTGTCACACAATTCTTATATTTTTCTTTCTCTTTTCTTTTCTTCTACTTCTCCTTTCTTTATAATCTCATAAAATCAACTTGGAATCAGAATCAAAAAGTAATAAGAAGATATAGACAACAAAGAAGAGCAAAAAACACTACTGACGCTAGCATCTGTAGGCCGTACAGGTGTTTGAAGTGGCCAAGAGTTGGGTTTTGGTCAGAATGATTTATTAGGATTTATGAGTATATTTTTTTTGGAGCCTGGATGTATGTTTTTCGAGTGGCTTTTTGCAGAAATTCGAAAACCCCAAAAATTGATTGAATTGATCGATTTGATCAGCTAGTTTTTGTTTTTTGAGGTGACCAATCACAAGTGGATGGATCCTTTTGTAAGGATTCAAATAGAATTTGTTTCACAAGATTTGGTTGAGGATTGAGGTTGTGGTGTTCGTTTTTCTCCTTCGGTTGTGATGCCATGTGCTCATTTTCATGAATTTTTTTTGGTATTTTTTGTTATACACCCATTATCAATGCTTTTTGTGATGGAAATCTTTGGAGAATATTTGTGTATGCTTGCAAACTACTCTGTGGATTGAGTAGGGTTTGAGGTCGGCAAAGTGTGCCAAACCTATTTTGAGGGCTGTGGAAGTGTCCCACTGTGTCCCCTTTGTGGTGTGTGTTGATTGAAGGCTGAGATGCCTTGATCGTGGTTTGATGTGTTTTCTAAAGGCTTTGGAGCCTTGAGATTGGTGATACTTATGGTTGGTGTTGCTGTGTGGTCATACTCATGTGGTTGTGCTTCATTGTTATAGGTTACTTTTAATCATCGTATCTGATCTCAGTGAGACATCTAATAATTCGGGTACTGTTGACACTAGTATGGGCAGCAACCTTCTCGATGTTTCCAATGCTCAGACCTTGCTTTGAGTAGCTATTTAAACGATTTAGAGACAATTTGGGACTTATGAGAGTCTAGATTAGAGACTCCAATGGGTAGGCATCCAACGTTATAGTTGAAAAGGGGTTTTAAGGTTCCAATTTGATCCCTATTGGGTGATTAAATCATGTATTTGTTAGTGATTTTAGAACATTAGCAACTGATTAATTTTAATTCTTGAAGTTGGTCTTCATTCTAATTAAAATTGTGCTGTGAAATTCCTAAATTTTGGACTTTATCTTTACGATGACATGCTTGAAATATCATTGTTTAGTTATCTTAAAAAATAAGGAACTATGCTGTGTTTTTAAATACCATAGCTATTTTGTGAAATAGTAAATTGTTTTGCTACCCAAGTATTAAAAATTTTATTGTGCAAAAATCATAGAATGGACTGCTGGTGTCTACTATTGAAAATTTTGTTCTATTTAAGGCCTTATTGGTGTTGAGAGTTGTTAGAATTATAACATATGTTTCTTCAGAAGTGGGATCACTTTTATGGCCGTATATATGTTAAGCTTGAAGATTGTAAATTGAGCACATACAAAAATCTTGGGTATGAAACTGCAGTTACTACAAGCTTGTATCCTGTTGGTACTATTAAGCTAAAGGAAGTTGCATACAGATGAACGAGTATATGACTATTGACTAGAATGGTATATGTATGTGTTGTCCCACACTAAAATGGAGAGCAATAATGAGTAAAATGTTTTCATGGTTCTAAACATGATCAATTGTTAAGCATTGCCCAATATGAGTTGATTCTATGTCGACTTGTTAAGATGATGCTTCTCTAGTAAGCTTTCGACTTATTTGTATGTGAATTAATGCCATGCTGTATTTTGAGTGCACTTTTTATGATCTTGTGCTGAAAGGCTTGTTATTGGAAATTTGATGGCACACTTGTTTGTCCAGTTGGATGCCCATTTTGGATAGTGTGAACCCATGTTATTGTGCATGAGTATAGCATAAAATGAGCCATATTATAGGCCATGCGGTGTAAAATGCATCATTGTATTATATTGAGACTTTTGTTTTGTAAGTTTGTGAAAATAGCAATGCGGGACCTAGACAATGGCTAGAAACTATCAACATTGATATTTGATCTAATGGTTATCTTGCGTATGAGACACATAGTTATCCCGTGTATCAGACACAGAAGGGGTCCACATAATCTGGTAAGTTTCTAAGCTGGTTCAGTGATTCTCAAATAGGGATGATCACTCAGTGGGACTTGGGCACATAAGATGCCATTTTACAGATATGATGATATTCGGGTCTAATTAATTATGGACATGATCTCCAAACCCGATGAGCCAAAAATATAGAGACGAGGGTGCAGAAATAATGGGACATGCGGTTATTGATATCTTTTGATATTGAGTTACTCTATCTACATGATGTTGCATTCATAGCTTGTGCTTGTTGGGTAAGTCCATACACCTATATGTTTTTGGTGATGACATGAGTATTTACATGTCGCTGCATTGACTGATGTATTTTCTTCTTATGATGACTGCATTGCGTGTGTGTTGATGTGAATTCCAGATTATAGACTTATTATCATACTAAGCTTGTGAAGCTGACCCAAAAGTTGAAAACCTCGCAGAGAGTCCTATCCAGAGACCGGGGCAAGAGGAGTAGATTTTCAGAGTAGTTCAGAAGCTACCAATTGGGTGGTTGGAGAATTTTACTTACAGATTCCTTATAGAGTCATAGAGACGGTTCTATACTTGACCTTTTGAATTTATTATTTTGGGAACCTTTACAGTTTAGATTTATGGTTTTTGGAATTGTTAAACAAACTATTATCGACACTACTAATTCATTTATTTTTATGGATGTTGATGGATGGATGGATATTATTATTGGGTGGACAGTTGGAGTGATGAATGTGGATCTTATTGGACATGTTTTATTACCATCGATTATTAGGTATCATCTAGGTTAAACAAACGGGGATACTATTCATTCCCCAAGGTGCACTTTATAGTTGTTATGCTGCTGAAACTTTGTTAGAAATTTTGGGTGGAATCCTTCCATCTCCCTCATCAACCTATGTGTTGAGAGGATGGCAAAAGAAGATGATTTGTCGCATCATGGAACCTGATGCATATCCGGGGATCTGGGACGTGACATTAACACTCTTAACTTTTTTCTTTCTTTGTTGATCTCCTCATTTGGGGCTGCAAAAATGCATTTGACAGCACTAGCATATGAGCTGTCATCCTCCTCATCTTCTTCTGATTCAGAACAGGTTTCTATCTGTTATCCTCCATTGTGTCGCAATGGATGGGTAACATATTAAATCCCTGCATGTGTACCACTATAGATAAATATCCTTGGTGGAATGAGATCATCTCCTCATAAAATTCATCCTGGAAATCAAGAGGTAAATACTTCTCTTTGAGATAGGCCTTCCTCTCCTCTCAATTAGTGATAAAAAGGTTTGCCCATTTTTTGTTGCCTCTTCTCAAAATTCCTCCATCATACTTTGGCATGAACCACCAATTTCATCTGTTGTAAGTCATGTCATACTAGTCAAAGTATCCTCTAGAGTTGTAAGCCAATCTAAATAGCCTTGGGGTCATTGTCACCTTTGAAATCAGTGATTTTAATCTTGACTTTCTTGGTAATGTCATCTTAATAATCATAAGTCTTAGATATGGACTGGTCAAGCATCTCTTAAACCATTTTGTTTGAAGTACCTTATGGGTAACATTCCTTGCGCAGGTGGTTCTCATAAGTGCTTTGGGAAGTGCATTAGCTTCCTGTCCAACATTATTGATGACTGAAATGTCAACTTCTTCATTTATATGTGAACCTCCTGCATCTCTCTCTCCACCATTGGCAGCTTCCTTATGGTTAGAGGCAATCTCATTGCCTGGTAAATCTATGACCTATAGCTCAAGTTTGTATACTCTTAACCAGCTTGAATTTTTTTTTTCTTTTTTCTGTTGATTATTAGTCAATCTTCTTGTAAAAGTCCTTTTACTACTTGTTTCCATGGTATTAACCTTAGCTTTGATACCAAATTGATTCAGGACCATATGGGAAGGATTTGATGTTTGGATATTAATTGATGTTGGACTGATTTGGGAGATTGCATTAAATTGCAAAGTTTAGGTAGTTTAGGTTTAGGGATGAAGGGAAAAGGTCTTGGATTGACTGGGAAGGAAATTGAAGTGCTTTGGGATGGAAAATTAGAGTTTATAGATGTTTTATGGACTTTTCAGAGCATATAGAAGGGGACAATTTACTTGGAAGTTTCTCCCATGTGAAATAGGGTTACGAAAATTAAAGAAAACTGAGATTTAATCAATACTTACCTGATTGAAAATTGTTAATCAGTCCAAACATCATATTGATCAAAATCTTTGATCATTAAACAGGAAGCACCAATTAGTTGATTGCTCCATCAGAGCTGTGGAAAATTTGTAGGAGAGAGAAAATAGAAAACCCTAGAATCACTTGAAGGATCCTAGAAATTACTCAACCAAGTAGCAGAACAATTAAAATTTAATACTCATACATTCATCATTAAAAAATGGGTTAACAAGAAGTATTTATAGGTTCCAATAGGAGGGGATATCTTGTTTTATTGGGAAAATTTACAATACTGCCCCTATGAAGAAAAATGTGTAAGAATCCTCTTATGACTCCTTGTCGACTTGACCAAAAAACCTTTAAAGGTTGCTAAAAGAAGACTCAGAGATCAAACCATAATGGCTGGCCCCACATCTGATTTAAACTGACAAAAATACCCCTACCTGCCCTAAAAACTGTAAACAAGAAAGAAAAAAAAGTACAACTGAATGACTGATGACTCATCTCTAATGATATCCCAAGACCCATCTTCATGCCATGTTAAGGCTTGTTGATTGACCTTCTTTCTTCTAGAATAGGCCTTAAAAGGCTGTTTAGGATTCCCATCAGGTGTTATTTTCTTTTCATCTTCATTACTAATTTTCAAGAAAAATATTATTCCCATTTTGCTGAAGTTACAAATTTGGGGGTTGGGGGTTTTGCAGGTGGATTACTCTTTAGAGTCACCACGTCTGATTTTGTCTTCTCTTTTCTTCCTTTTACTTGAAGAAACTTTCATTCCAAGAGGGATTACACCTTACGTTTGAGTTGTATGCTATGGACACCAATACCCCTTTGTTTATGTATGATTCCTATAGTACCTTTATGTTAATTCTTTTTTCATTGATTGAATGTTCTTTTTTGAAGGCAATGTATGATGAATTTGGAGATATTTCTTTCCCTGTGACTCTTTTAATTGATTCTTCATAAAAGCATCAAATAAGATTTCAGGCCTCATGACTCATGAATCATGAACCTTCCATGTATGTTTGGTCCTTGACTTCACCAAACTAATTTGAATAACTAGTGATATAAAATTTGAAAAAAGCAATTTTCTTCCATTTATTTCACTTTTTTATTATTATTTTAAGTCAAATATATACTTCTTGTAACTCATTTTGTTTGCTTTTGAATTATCGATTTTTTTTTTTTGTTTGCGTTTGACTCCAATTTTTATTACAATACCTTTGAGAATGGATTTCATTTGGGCCACAATCTTATGAGTGATGACTTTGTCATTTATGTACACAAAAACAAGATTTTCACAAAAGTTAATGATTTTGTCATATACTTCTTGATGAAACTTAAAAAGTGAGTAGTGATCTTTGGTTCTAGAGAATAAGTCTGCTGATCAAGAGACATTGCTTGATTTTGGTTCATTTTGTAGGATCTTGTTTAAGTCTAAATGTCCTTTTTGAGTTGACATACCAATTTCATACAAATTTTTTCTTTATAGACAGCATTAAGGCATTAGAGGGAAAATTAGAGAAAATGAATGGATTTAATTTCATTGTAGGATAAATGGTTTCTTCATAATCATGCCATTCTCCTAAAAGCAAGCTTGCATGGCGGCATATTGCATTAAAGGATTTATACTGTTTAGAAGTAGACAAAATATGAAAATATATTGATTAAATAATGTAACATTTCTGAGGCAACTATTTAATTTAGATGGTGACACACAAGCGAAGAGACTGCATGGATAACAATCATTTTAACTGATCAAAATTGGGCCTTTCAGATCTCAGACTAAACCTGTCAATGGGAGGGAGGTTCCCAACCATCTTCATGTGGAAAACTGAAGTAAGAAGCTCGAAAGGATTATTCACTATTACAGAGAAATGTTACGGCTGTTTTCACTCCCCCCCAAATAAATAAATAAAAATAAAGAATTTATTAAAACATAACCGAATTCACACATAGTCAAGTTCTGTTCTCTCAAGAAATGAGGCAAGTGTAGGAACCTAGATCCCTTTTAGTTTGATCCATTTCAAAACAAACAAACATGTTGGTATCCATCTTGGAGGATGTCCTCTACACAAGTGGGGATGTTGATAACCTTAAGGGATGATTTCTAAAACTGTGCCTTGGTTGAACTGGGAAGTTTGTAGCCTCACGAGCAAATTTATATATTTATTTTTTCTATATCCAATGTCTGCATATCTGTGCAATATCCACAGAACAGTGT
>JAOXJP010109866.1:0-14142 GCA_025762735.1 Platanus orientalis
TCACACCATGGGGGTGGTCCAGACCAATAACTTTACATTTAACAAGCATAGACTTTAACATAATTTAAAACATGTATGAATGAGAGAAGCCGCCCTAAAAAGGCAGGTATTTGGGGTGTCTAACACCTTCCCTAAATGTAACTAAACAACTTACCCTAAATCTTAGAAACTCAGACCAGTACAAAGAGTCCAACCCTTAGACCCCCGTGTCTAGACTTCTCTTTCTCACCTGAAGAGGAGAACCAATGTCCAACTCCATCAGTTAATCCCGAGTTGGTGGCAACTCCAAGAAAAGCCTAACCCTCCTGTAAAAGGGTTAGCGACCTCTCACGCACCGGCCTCAGGTGCCGAAGAATGGATCCAAAAACCACAGGTGGGTGGGGGCATCCGAACCCCTCCCGAACGTCGATGTCCACAACTTCCTTATCAGGAAATTCATAGCACATAGGTTTGCCTTCATCTAAAGGATTGCAAGCCAAATAATCTGTAATAACTTGACCCTTGATGGACTTTTGAGTGACATATGATATGTCAAACTCTGAAAGCATCATAAGCCAACGTGTAGTCCTACCTGTTGTTGTTGGTTTCTCCAATAGATACTTAATAGGGTCCATCTTGGAAATTAGGATGACCTTATGCGACATAAAATAATGCCTAAGTCTTTGTATAGCCCAAACAAGCACAATACAGGTCTTTTCTAGAGGTGTGTACTTGACCTCATACTCCAGGAATTTTTTGCTGAGATAGTAAATGGCCCGTTCCTTCTTTCTTGGACTATCACATTGTCCTAGCATACAACCCATGGATTCTTCCTAAACAGTTAATATAAAATGAGTGGTTGTCTAGGAATTAGAGCTACCAGAACAGAAGGGTTTAGCAGATAGGATTTGATCTTGTCAAAAGCTTCTTGACACTCTTAATTCCATATCGAGGGCATATTTTTGCACAACAGCTTGAATATAGGCAAATATAGGGGTTAGTTGTGCAATGAAATGACATACATATTGAATTTTTTCTAAAAATCCCTTAATTTCTTTCTTTATTTGAGGTGGCAGCATATCGATGATTGCTTTAGACTTTGTAGGATTAACCTTGATGCTCCTTGTGCTTATGATGAATCCTAATAGCTTTCCAGTTGATGCCCCAAATATGCATTTTTGAGGGTTCAATCATAATTTGAATTTGCATAACCGATCAAATAACTTTTTCAAATCTGTAAAGTGACCTTCTTTTCTCTAGGATTTCATAATCATATCATCAACGTATACTTCCATTTCCTTGTGAATCATATCATGGAATAATGTGGTCATTGTCCTTTGGTACGTTGCCCCTACATTTTTAAGGTCAAACGACATAATCTTATAGTAGAAGGTAACCCACAGAGTGATGAATGATGTTTTTTCCATATCTTCGGGTGCCATTTTAATTTGGTTATATCCTGAGAATCCATCCATAAATGACATCATCTCATGTCCTACTATATTGTCTACTAGGACATCAATGTGTGGCAATGGGAAATTATCCTTAGGGCTTGCCTTGTTTAGATCTTGAAAATCAATACACATCCTCACTTTCCCATCCTTTTTCGGCACAGGCACTATGTTGTCTAGTCATTCAGACTATGATGTTACTACAAGAAAACCAATTTTCAATTGCTATTCGACCTCTTCCTTCACCTTTATAGACCATTTAGGGCAAAGCCTTCTCAAATTTTGCTTAACCAGTATGGCTTCTAGACATATAGGGAGGCGATGGACCACTAGGTATGTGTCAAGCCCTGGCATTTGTACATATGACCAAACAAAGACATCAACATACTCCTTGAGGAGGTGCATGAGGGATCGTCCTAGCTTTGATGTGCTTGGGACCTCGATCTTAGTATCCTTCGGATCATCTTTAGTGCCAAGATTTACTTCCTCAAGGTCATCAGTTGTTGGGTGGCTTTACTCTTCGTGATGTTAGACTTGGTCCAAAATCTCATGGGGCGGTGGTTTATCCTCATCCTCATCATTGTTTGCAAAGTTTATTTCATTTTCCTTGTACTAAAAAAAAAGTGAGAGTAAAGATCTATTGAAATTTTTATTTTATTTTATATATTGGACCGAATTTAAGGTCTCTTCCCAAACTGCCTACATACCTGATATTTTGGAATGAATGGGTGAAATGGAGTTTTTGGGATCAAGTCACACGTAGTTCTCATTTCTTCTTCTTTTTTTGTTTTGTGTTTTTTTTAAGAAAAATATTTTTCACTTTTAATTATTGGACTGATCTTGGAGTCACCTCCCTAAGTTGCTTATGTACACAAGATTTTGGAATGAAATGGGGAAGGGGAGTTTGCAGGATTAGGTCACATGTAGTTCTCATTTCTTCTTTTTTTTTGTGTTTTTCTTATTAAATATTATTTTTCATTTTTATTTATTGGACTAAACTTGGAGTCACCTCCCCAAGTTGCCTACGGACCCAAGATTTTGGAATGAAATGGGGAAGGGGAATTTTTGGGATCAGGTCACGCATAGTTCTCATTTTTTCTTTTCTCATTTTTTTATTTTTTTATTTTTTTATTTTTTGTTTTTGTTTTTTTTTTAATTATTACATTATTTCTTGGAATTTTAGCATTGACTTCAATGGACCTGGTCTTCCATGATTATGGATTCATCTTCAATGATCACGTGGTGAGATAAACTTCAAGAACACACATAAATCCTCAGCATAAGCAGGCTCAGGGATTGCATCAATGTGTTCTTCATTTAAGAATTCTTTAATTGTAATGGGCTCCATATTTTCCTTGCAATTTCCCTCCACGACTGGTGGCAAAGCATCATAATTGACCTCAATCTCCCCAAAGGATAACAATGGCATTGAGTCTAGGTTAAGAGGGTTGAGGCTAGCTGGGAAAAGTGTTTTGGAGATGATGGTTGATTTGGGTGGGGATGGTTCCTTTCCCTCCTTGATGAATTTCATAAGTACCTTCATTAGCTCTTTATTCTTCTTCATCATAACCTCCTCAGGCCTCATGGTATACCTTATTCTGAATCGTGGGTAGACCTAATTCCCTTTACTGGTGTTTTTTGCCCTTGTTGCCTTTTACCCAACCCCTTTTTGGGATGGAATCTCATGCGAGCCATCATTATAAATTTTAAAGCTAACCTTCTTTTCTTTTCCCTGATTTCTTTACCTTGTCTAAGGTATTCACATCCTCAAATTGATAGGAAAAATATCTTGCCTCTGGTTCCACATGTTGTACCTCTAGCATACGTTGTCCCCCTCAAATTCCGATCTCTTTGCTTGTAGGGATGAAAACCAACTCATCTTCTATTATGAGCTTAATCCTTTGTTGTAAGGTAGATGGTATAGCATTGGCCTCATGGAGCCAAGGGCACCTCAATAGCAAGGTGAATGAAGCCGGGATGTCAATCACTTAAAAATGAACTTTGAAGATGTGTGCCCCAATTAGTAAGTCTAGGTCAATTTCCCCTAATGTTTGGTTCTGAGTCCGGTTAAATCTGCTAACTGTCATAGAATTCCTTCTCAAATCTATCTCAGAATGGCCTAAACTTTGAAGTGAAGTAACAGTGCACACATTCAGGTTTGACCCATTATCAATCTGGACTTGAGGGATATCGATTTCTCTATAACTTACCGTGATGTAAAGGGCTCTATTGTGATTGCTTCCTTCCTCTGGCAACTCATCATCAGAGAAGGATATGAGTCTTTGCGTTATGACCAGTCCTACCATTTTAGTCAACTTTTCTGGAGGGAGATCCACTCGAACATTAGCATTTGCACAAATATCCAAAAATTGCCTTCGTTGCTCCTCTGATGAGAGTAAGAGCCTCAAGATGGAAATTTAGGCAGGGATTTTGGTTAATTGCGCATTGAGATTGAATTTTGATTTATGTATCAAACCCTTAAAAAGCTCAATCTCTTTTGTCCTTTCTTTCTCCACCCAGACCTTCTCTTGTTCCTTTTTTCTTCTTTCATCTACAACCTCTAGTTCCCTATACTCTTTCCTAGCTTGGTCTTCTGCTACTCTAAGATGAGTAGGCTTAAAAATACAGCCAGCTCTGGTGAGGTGGTTAAATTCTACTTTTGTGGTAACTCCACCTCTCAATTGTTCCTCTTCATATCCCAAGGGTACTGCCTTCATATTGGAATGAAAAATGGGGTGGTTGGTTTTGGTAATTGTGTCGGGTGTGGGATGACAAATGGTAGTATGGGAGGGGCTGAAAATGTGATAGGGACCGTATTTGGGGTAAAAGGTGTTGTGGTTGGTGTATGCAAGACAAATGGTGTAGTAAGTGCTGGTAAATGAGATGGGACTTGTGAAGAGTTTAGAGCAAGATGGGTTAATGAGGGGATAAACAAAGGCTGTGATATAGGAGGAGTGATGGTGCAAATTTTTAGGGTGGGGATAGCTGGCTAGGATAACTAGACCCTTGCTGTTTCGCCTCTCTGAGCTATGAGTTGTGTGGGGTCGAAAGGGGGACAATCAGATTCAATCATATTGATAAACTTGGATCCAATAGGTGGATGAGTTGGCCATGGGTTTTGTAAGATGTCATTCTGAGTAGAAACTGGTGGGGTCAGGGTTGGACTAAAAAATAATCTTGTCTTGGTCAATCAAGTCTTAGATGTGATGTCTCAACTAAAAACACCTATTGGTTGCATGACCTGGTGCCTGATGATAGGTACAATGTTCATTTGGATTGTAGAACCTTGGGAGTAGGTTTGGTAGTGGACGCGGGGTAAGTCAGTGAAGATATCCATTGGTGATCAATCCATCTAGCATGTGAGAATAGGAGTAAGGCAACAGGGTAAACTCTCTTCTCATTTTCTCTGATTAGGGTTGAGTTAAAAAGTTATGTTAGATGGCTTGTTATTGCTGATATGATTGTTGTTGTTGAAATTGTGGTGATTGCTGTTGTCGCTGCTGATGTTGCTGAAAGGGGTGTAGAGTTAAATGGCATGGAAGGAATGGAAGCTTGTGGTATGATTAGTTGTACCTCACCCACTTTATCTTTGGTAATTGACTTTTTAAAGGGGATCTTTGAGGTACTTGCCAAATTGACTATTGATACGATGTGTAACATTTACATATAAGATTACATAACTTTATGTTTTGTTATGTGGTAATGCTTCTGGGTGGATAGTAATCACAAAAAAGGTTCCATAAAGTTTGCTTAGAAATAAGTGTAACTTTTCATTTTTAAGTTGTGTAACTTTAAATCTTGAGAGTGGGTAAGTTTAAAAATGCATAAGTTTAGTCACAAATGTAATATTAAGTTACACAAATAGGTGCCTTTTATGTGTATAAAACCTTTATTCATACATCTCAAATGTTTGATAAACAATTGAGTAACTTCAATTCGTATTGGAACTTTTCTCGCTAGATACTAGTCAAAATAAAGGTTCCCTAAACAGTTTTATGGGTGCAAAGACTGAGAAAAATGTGTAAATTTTAATTATGAAATTTAGTAACATAAGGTCGTGAGAGGGAATGTAAAAATATGTAAGTTTATTTTTATATTTAACTAAATTGAAGTCATAAAATTAGGTAGATGTTATGCAAAATGAATCTTTACATAGAAATATCAACTATTAATGAGGTGGGTATATACAGACATGTAAGTTTTATTCACAAATTGAAGTAACTTAAAGTTGTATGATTGAGTAAATTTTATCTGGAGAGTACATCTATGGAAATATGTTATATTTCATCTAATGTTAAGTAAAGTTATGTTGTAAATGTAAGTAACGTTTATGTCAAAGAAACATACTTTGAGCAACTTCAGTCCAATGGGAATTTAAACATATGTAACTTTACTCAAATATTTTGAGTAATTGTTAGTTGTATTGATAAGTAACTTTTCTTGTTTAGTGGGTTCATTGATTTATGTATCTTTTTTCAATTATAAACTTAAATAAATTTAAGTCCTTATAAACTTTAAAAAAAACTTAAGTCCTCATAGAGGATAACTTGTGTTCTACAATTATTGTCTCCAAAAAGGTAATGTGTAACTTTTATTTATTAACTTGAGTATTTTATAGTAGTCTTAGTAGGTAACTTGTTTGTTGGATAGTAGTCTCCAGAAGGTTCGCCACACAGATTATAAAGCTCCAGATAATACCACTCGCACAAAATATACAACACAACTCTCAAATATTTTATAATGAAACAGAACAGATGGGTTAGGGTTACGGCCAACTAATGTTATATGGTATGTAGATTAGGTGCATCATGGATGCAAGGAGAAGAGGAACAACAGATGAGGGATAGGAGTCCACTCATTGTATTTTACTTGGTTTAATGTGAATATAAAAACGATTTAGAACAACATAGTACATGTGCAAAAGAGATGAATGTCATAGTGAAACTCTTCAGACTGTTACGGTCATCATCGTTCTATCGTATTACAGCTTTCCTATGCTCTTTGAAACTCATTCTTCATGTTCTCAATTTTGTAGTTTAAGTTTTGAAGAAATGAATGTTAACCCACAGTGATCTGTAACAACCTTTTTTCATGTTCATGCCAAATGTTTTTACTGTAAAAATAAATAAATAAATAAATAAAATAAAGACGTAAGCGTTAACTATTGACACTGTTTGGGTTGATAGATGGAAACGTTGACGATCGACTCCGTTTGTATTGAGTTACAGAACTGTTATTTTGGAGACAAGAACATAAGTAATGCTCGACTCTATCTGTGTTGGACCCATTTTTAAATAGGAGACGTGGCTAAATGTTATTGGCAGTGTATGACGGGTATAAATTGGCAAGGTGTAACAGATTTGGCCACCACCGATGTAAGATTGATTGCAATATGCTTTAACCTTAATAAAATACAATACTAGCATTACTCGTTCAATTATGGAAGTACCGATCCGTTGCCTTTGTGCCTTGCCTTACCAGAGGGTCATACTCTTTAATTCATTTTCAGTATATATTTAACCCATGGCTTACGGGGGTGGCTACAGCTGTGAGATGCCCTGTTTCACCAACTTGGCTAAAAGTTGGACTGGGTCCATTAACCTTTGAAAAAAGTGTTAACAGTTGAATGGTAGTGGAATATTTGTTGAGAACAATTTTGTCCACAGAATTGGAATGTGTAGCATGTTTATGCGTGCTTTACAAATTATTTTTCAAAATCATCAACTTCGCTATTAGTTGGTTGGACTGGGTCCATTAACCTTTAAAATAGTGTTAACGTGTTGAATGGTAGTTGAATAATTGTTGACCACACCCATCCCTTGCCTTACCTGATGGTCACACTCTTTAATTCATTTTGAGTATTTATTTAACCCATGGCATACGGGGGTGGCTACAGCTGTTAGATGCCCCTGTTTCATCAACTTGGCTTAGAGTTGGACTGGGTCCATTAACCTTTGAAGAAAATGTTGACAGTTGAATGGTAGTGGAATATTTGTTAACGGGTTGAATGGTAGTTGAATAATTGTTGACAACACCCATCCCTTGCCTTACCTGATGGTCACACTCTTTTCAGTATATATTTAACCCATGGCATGCGGGAGTGGCTACAGCTGTGAGATGCCCCTGTTTCACCAACTTGGCTAAGAGTTGGACTGAGTCCATTAACCTTTAAAAAAAGTCTTAACAGTTAAATGGTAGTGAAATATTTGTGGATAACAATTTTGATCACAGAATTGGTATGTATAACACGTTTATACGCGCTTTACAAATTATTTTCTAAAGTCATCAACTTGGCTATTAGTAGGTTGGACTGGGTCCATTAACCTTTAAAAAAGTGTTAACGGTTGAATGATAGTTGAATAATTGTTGACAACACCGATCTCTTGCCTTTGTGCCTTGCCTTACCAGAGGGTCACACTCTTTAATTCACTTTTATTATATATTTAACCCATGGCTACGGGAGTGGCTACAGCTGTGAGAAGCCCTGTTTAACCAACTTGGCTAAGAGTTGGACTGAGTCCCTTAACCCCTAAAAAAGGGTGAATGGATAAAAAAAAGTTCACGTTAACGAATGCTAACCACTGCTCCTTATCATGTGGCGGGCACATCAGCACCGAAAAATAAATATGTACCTCTGAAAAAAGTGAAAATCACTTTTCAATGCTGATGTGTCCACCCCTAACAAGGAGCAGTGATGAGTGTTTGTTAAGGGAAGCGTTCATAAACCGATCCCTAAAAAAGGTGTTAAGAGTTGAATGGTAGTGGAATATTTGTTGATAACAATTTTGATAACAGAACTGGTATGTGTAGCACTTTTATCGCGCTTTACAAAGTATTTTTCAAAGTCATCAACTTGCTATTAGTTGGTCCATTAACCTTTAAAAAAGTGTTATCGGTTGAATTGTAGTTGAATAATTGTTGACAACACGTGTAGCACGTTAATACGCGTTTTACAAATTATTTTCCAAAGACGAGATAAGATTTTCTTTTTATTTTAATAATAAGAAGATGAAAACCAGAGTAGACTTCGGTGTTTCATATTCTGATTCTCCTTCTTCTCATTCGTCATCTCTCTCCGCCTGGATCGTCAAGGAGAATGGCTTATGAGCTTGTTTCAAGTGTCTTGCTGCAATTGTCCTCCATCTTCGAACAAGATATCCGAGAGGAGGTGAGACTGCTTGTAGGTGTTACTAAGGACGTCGAAAAGCTCTATAATACACTCAGAAAAGTCCAAGCTGTGGTTAAGGATGCAGAGCAGAACGTAAACAACGACCTTGTGAGACTTTGGTTAGAAGATCTTAAAGATGTAGCCTATGACATCGACGATCTGTTGGATGAGTGGAGGACCAAAGTCCTTCTCAAGTCACAAAAAGAAAGAGTTCCCCATGCAGGATTTAGCCTGCAGAAGGTACGCACCACTTTGTTCTCTCCTTGCTTTTGTTTTAAGCAAGTAGCTTTGCACCATAACATCGGTCGTAGGATAAAGGAAATCAAAAGAAGAGTAGATGAGATCGCAGATGAGAAAGATAAGTACAACTTAACTGAAAGTTCAAGTGATGAGAGGAGGGTAGAGGAAGAAATAAAAATAGAAACTAGTTCATTTGTCGATGTATGTAAAATATTTGGTCGTGAACTGGACAAGGATGTCATTATAAGCAAGCTGGTGAGCGAGAGCAGTCAGCAAACAATGGATTCTTCGGTCCCCATCATCTCTATAGTGGGTATGGGGGGAATTGGCAAGACGACCATGGCCCAACTTGTCTTCAACGATGGCAGGGTTGTGGGTCATTTCCAGAAGACACTGTGGGTGTACGTATCTAAGCCTTTTGATATGGTGAAAATCGCGAAGGCACTTATTAAAGACATCGGAGGCGTTAATGTTGTTGAGGGTGATGGCACTACATGGGAATCCTTGCATCGTCAACTGAACGATTCTATGGAGGGAAAGCACTTCCTGCTTGTGTTAGACGATGTGTGGACTGAGGATGATACAAAGTGGGACCCATTGAAGCTATCACTCAACCGTGGTGCAAAATCAAGTAGAATCGTAGTCACTACTCGAAATGAGAGAGTTGCAATTATGATGGAAGCCACTTACATTCATAATTTGGGGACATTGTCTAATGAAGACTGTTGGTCAATAATGAGCGGGAAAGCTTTGAGAAGGGGAGAAGAGTGTGCTGACTTGAAAGCAATTGGTCTGGAAATCATAGAGAAGTGCAAAGGGTTGCCTCTTTCTGTAAAGACTATCGGAGGTGTCTTACGCTTCAAAAGATCGAAGTATGATTGGCAACATGTGTTGAAAAGTGACTTGTGGAAAGTCGAAAATGCTGAGAAGACAATCTTACCGGCTCTGTTGTTAAGCTATTACGATTTGTCCTCACATTTGAAACGGTGCTTTGCATACTGTGCTATCTTTTTGAAAGATCAGATGATAACTAAGGACTTTATGATCAAGATGTGGATGGCACAAGGTTTTCTTAATATCAATTCTACTACGGAAAATATTGAGCTGGAGATGATAGGTGAAGAGTACTTCAGAAATTTAGCAATGCGGTCATTTTTTCAAGATTTTGTAATGCACGAAAGTGATGGCAATATAGTTTATTTCAAGATGCACGATCTTGTGCATGATCTTGCCCAGTTCCTTTCAAAGAGTGAATGCTTTATCATGCGAATTCGTAATAATGATCAAGAATTGAACTACAGGAGAGTCCGCCATTTAAAATTAGTTATTGAAAATAAGGAAATGTGTACCATTCCTCCTTTTATTTACGAGGCAAAGAAACTGCGCACGCTCATAGTCAATGGACCAATATCATCTGTTTCTTCAGATTTATTCTGTCATTTGACATGTGTCAGAGTACTAAGTTTGTATGGCAGTGAGCTTGAAGTGCTTCCCTGTGAAATAGAGAAATTGATACATTTAAGATACCTTGAATTGTCTTATACAAGGTTGAAGAAATTACCCAAAACACTAAGCAATTTGTATAATTTGCAAGCATTACATCTTCAAGGGTGTAAAAATCTCTGTGAACTACCCAAAGGTATTAGGACAATGGTTAACCTGAGACATCTTCAGCTTCGTGGATGTCGTCAATTAACCTACTTGCCGCAAGGAATTGAGAGACTAAGCTGCCTACGAAAATTATCTGACTTCATTGTAGGTGGTGGCATTGAAGATGGGGAAGGATGTACGATTGGAGAACTAAGAAACCTCAACCTCTACGGGGATCTGCGAATACAAGGATTGGGGAGAGTAGAAAATGGAAACGAGGCTAAGGAGGCAGATCTGAAAAATAAGGAACACCTCCGTTGGCTATGTTTATATTTTGATAAATTTCGAGGTATTGCTTGGGTTTCTGATTCTGTGCATGATGGTTCTATTGAAGAAGAAGATGGTGATGTTGATGGTGATAGTATTACTAATATGAATGATGTTAATGTTGTTGTTGATGATGATGATGATGTTGATGTTGATGAACACATGTCCAAAAGAATGGAGGATGTGCTTGAAAGCCTCCAACCCCATCCATACCTGGAGAAATTAGAAATTTATGACTACCTTGGTAATAAGTTCCCAAATTGGATGGTGAGGGATAATGAGTCAATGCTTTTGTCTAATGTGCTCTATTTGGATCTAACTGGATGGAGAAAATGTAGACAATTGCCTCCTGCTTTGGGGAAACTACCATCTCTCAAAAAACTCTGCATAGCTGACATGGATATGGTGAAATATATGGGTTGTGAGTTTTTTGGAATTGATGGTGGTGATGCCATTAGGAGTGATGGTGATGTTAAGACGGTATTCCCCCAGTTGAAAGTACTTCAAATAAGTGGTATGTTGAACTTGAAGGAGTGGCACTTGACCATACCAGAAGATGGAAGAAAATTTATTATAATGCCATATCTCTATCATCTAGTTATTGGTTGGTGCCCGAAGTTAAAGTTGCTTCCTCACGATCTTCTCCATTCTACATCTCTTACGAAACTGGTTATAGCGGACTGCCCTAAATTGACTTGGACTCCACCGTCACAGTTTTCGTCTTTGCCACAACTCAAGAATTTGGTGTTATGGAGGAATGTAGGTGTGTTTTCCAACTCATTATCACCAAACAGCAGTCATACATGCTTCCCAAACATCAAATTTTTGACTATCAAGACAACACCCTATCAATCACTACCCGAAGGCTTAGGACAACTCACAGCACTCCAAAGTCTGAATATACGAACAAGCCGTTCCATTGCATGTATACCACAGGAATTGCAACATCTCTCCATGCTTAAAAAATTGATTATTTATAAATGTCATGCTCTGGGACAGCGTTGCCAAAAGGAGGTAGGAGAGGATTGGAGCAAGATATCCCACATTCCCAACATCGAAATTGATGGAAAGAAGATCCAGTGAAAGAAGTGCCAAAGACTAATCAGGCGCAGTACATGTAAAGAAAGGTATGCATAGTTTGTTAGTAAATGGATTCTTTCTTTTAAAATCCACAATTTATTTTCCTATCCACTATGCTTTTGTGCCTGTTTGGCAAACACCTGTAATGTTATCATTTCGTTTCAAATTTCCAGGGCATTTGCAGTCATAAAGTGATGGTTCAAAATGAACTCATTCAGATTTATACTGATTTGTTAACTAAAATTAGAAATCAAGTCACCTTAGGTTTTTTATAAAATGAAATGATATATGTTACCAAGTATAAATCTGAATGAGTTCATTTGAAACAACACCTTGTTACTACAAATGCCTTGGAAATTTGAAATGAAATGATTTCGTTACAGGTGGCTGTCAAACACGACCTTAGTAAATGAATCTACTCATATATATAGGTGCCTGTTTTCACATACATACACAAGATATTTTTCCAATAGAAGGCAAGTTGAATTATCTCCATTTGAAATATGCCGAGTTTTGCCATAACGGATCGGCATGCCATGATACCTGAAAAGGGTATTTTGGGAAGTACACATGCATACTTACCCTCTGTCTATTTACTTAAACACACTTTCCAATCCCATGTGAAATTACCAAGTTACTGTTAGTTTTTTATGTTTATCTTACTAGTTTAGTGGTTAGTTACCACTACGTTATAAAAACCTATTATTTTGGGTTCTGTTATTTGCTGATTTGGTCTTCTCAGCACGTTGTAGGAGTTGTCTAGACATGGGCTATTTTCACGTTTGTTCAATTATTTCTATTTGCTCTGTAAGGCTATATAATAGCCAAGTTTGTTATTCAATTTAGCGAAGTTGATTTCCTCCAGTTTCATCTGTACTCTCTTTATTCAGCTTCTATTTTCTAACATTTGGTATCAGAGCCCCATCACAAGGGCCTGATCATTTAGAAGCCGCAATCTTCTATGTGTGTTCTACTCTAATGATGACGACAAAGAGTTCATTTGTCCAACCACACTACAACAAATATGGCTTTTAGTGACAAAACATTTGTGAGGGTTATCTAAAGTTCTCACAAAAACACACTTGTGTGAGGGCACACCATTGCTCTCTCAATTGTTTGGTAAAATGTAAAAATAATTGTGATAAAACAAAAATACCGTCACTAATGCATTATTGGATCTCATAAAAACAAAATTTTTGGAGGAAAATATTCCCGCCAAATGTTTTTGTGAGGATATTTATTTTTCCTTGCAAAAGATGTACCTTTTACGAGAGCACAAAGATAGCCCTAGCAAATACATTCATATTAATGAGGGCAAGGATTTAGCCCTCGTTAATATGAATTTATTTGCAAGGACATAATTTTGCCCTCACTAATACAAATTTATTTGTGAGGTCTAAATGTAGCCCTCACAATTATTTGTTAGAATGCCAAAATAGTTGCAATAAGACTAAACTATTATTACAAATGCATAATTACCCCTCACAAATACAAAAAAAAAAAAATTAGAAGAAAACTTTTTTACTTTTTTTTTTTTTAGGGCACTATTTGTCCTTGCAATTAATGTGTTTGTTGTGAGCGCAAATATATAGCCCTCATAAATACATCTATATTAGCGAGGGCAACGATTTAGCCCTCGCTAATACGAATGTATTTGTGAAGGCTATAAGCGGCCCTCACTAATACTTCACACTTCAGCAAAAATAGACACTGTAATAATAAAGAAATTATAACATGATGCAGAAGAGCATCACATGTGCTATGAGTTCTATCTCTATTGATCACTATGTATGCCTGTTTGATGCATCTTATATGGACCCATCACTTTAGAGAATCATTCAAAATTTTAGATCAATGAGCTTACATGGGTGGTCAAGACTTAGCATTCAATGAACTCTATCTACTTGATCTCATATAGGTCAAGATTAATGAAATTTGTTGATCCAATAGGTTTAGTTTGTTTTAGTCAACATAAATGTAAGTAGATCAAGCGGTTAGAATCACCAGATTGAGTTGATCAGTGATGAAGAATATGTTTTCTCACAGCTTATGATATGTGCTTGCTCATGACTGCAAATCATTTGCTTCTGTCTTCCTCCCTTCTTTGTTGTTGCTATAATTTGAGGGTCAGAGTCATATGTAATCAGAAAGACTGAATAAACTTTTACTGTAAATAGCTACAACTATCTCTATTTTTTCAGTGGCACCCAATACACATTCATTTAGGCCGTGTCTGGTTGCCATGAAAAGGTTTTCTCATGACAAAATTTTCTTGAAAAATCATTTTTAAGCTGTCTGGTTGCCATG
>JAOXJP010109877.1:0-14141 GCA_025762735.1 Platanus orientalis
ACATAAGGGTATTCCCTTATTAGATAAAGGACAAGTAAACTGGAGGCACTAAAAATATGTGACCGCATAACCACGGATGCTTGAATGCTTGCACCATCCTCTGCTGTGATAAAATTTCCCAAGATGTTGAATATTGGTGAAAGTGCTTGAACAGCTTACGATCTGTATCATACGAAGGTGCCTCTAGCAGGCCTTGTGCTACCATGTATAGGGGTTAGTCTTGTGGCTTTCCTGTTTCCCTGTTGTAGGGGATATGTGCATGGGATAAGATCCCTGACTTCAAGTTTCTCAATAAAGGAGAAGCTGCCACGTGAAGAATAATAATGGCAGCCGAAGGTCCCACAAGCTAACAAAGAACTCATTAACAAGGATGAACTGATAATTCCCAAGTTAAAAGAACTACCAAACTACAACAACAGTAAGACTGTACAACACTGAGTAGCACCAGCAATGATAATAAACACAACATGGAAAAACAAAACATGGAGAATCTTAATATATTTCCCAAATCTTCCAATAGTAGAAACATGCCCCCATGCTGGACATAAACAAAATGCATACTAATCCAAAAGGGATCACATATAGACAAAAAAAAAAAGTCCAAGGAAAAGTCCATATACAAAAATAAGATGTGTTCCTTCTTTTTTCTTATGAGTAAGAAATCCAATTATCTCGAATTTTAGTAACTTATTGAGGCAGGATAAAGACTACAGCAATCAGACTAGCCTGTCGAGAGCACCAAGTTGATATGAGATCTCCCAAATGAACAACAGTCAACATGATCTTTTGACCATGAACAAAAGTTCAATGACCCAATCAGAGCAGCTAAATCTATGGAGTTGATGGATGCATGTAAGGAATAACAATTGGTATGTTGCATCTTTTGTAATTGAGGAGGAGGACGTGGAGAGAGAGAGAGAGAGAGAGAGAGAGAGAGAGAGAGAGAGAGAGAGAGAGAGAGACAGAGAGAGAGACAGAGATCAGCATTTAAGTAAATCTAAAGAAAAGAGACAAAGACATGGACATGATATTGTATGAAAGAATACTAACTAAAATGAATCATCCAAAGACTCAAGTTGAATTTAGACCATATCAAAAGGAAATATGAAGACATGTCAGATCTTTCTAGGTCGCTAGAAATAGGATGCAGCGGGAGAACACCATTTACAATCTCCTCAAATTGATACTATATTTTTTCAGAACAATTCATACATCTTATGATCTCTGTTATTCTGGCAGACAAAAATAGCAGCTCAAATGATCAAACTTTTGAAAATCATATGAAAGTCAAATGGTCACCTCAACACATGCTTCACCTAGTTGCAACTCCTAGCAGCTGAAACATTAAACAAAAGCTGTTATTAACAAGTAACAATGAAGTTATAACAATCCAGGAACATAGACCGTTACAACCATGAGCAATTGGAAATAGCACTTGCCATTGCAACGCTCATTGAGTCATTGTGACTATTACAACAGTGAATGATGGCCAAGATCCACCACTCTTACCTCTGCTATTTTTAAAATTTTTGTTTCCATTATGTTATATCCTACATCAGCAAAGTAGAAAATTTGCAAGCATCAATCAATATCTTAGCTCTAGCTAATTGGGTGCAGCATTATCCAACCATTCAGAAGTAGTTCTATATTTTTCTTCCTCATCTCCCCCTCTTAGTGTAATTAGAGAATGGGGAAGTCAGAAGTTAAGCACTGGAGTGGTGGTAAAACTCACTAATATTAAAGGGTTACTGGTTAAGATAAGCTAGGATTGATGCAGGTTGACATTGCACATTTTTACCATAAAAGGACCACTTGACACGGCCAAGCAAATGGTTTTGGATAACACACTAGCCCTACCATGTAGAATTCATCTAAGAAAACCTATGCTTAGGACAATTGAAGTTGTAGAACAAATCCTAAGTCACGTAACTTAGGAAATCCAAAGTTTCTAATCCTACCCACGACCCACTATGTTTGGTAGGGTGGGGCTATCTTTGCCAATTACCTAGCGATCTTGCACAGGAGGAATAAATCTAGGCCTTCCTTACCTCTAGTTGATGAAGTCGATATGATGAGCAAACAAGGCACATTCGACAACTTATAGGGGTCCTTCCTGCAGCAGATCACATTACGCCAGGACAGGAGTGACTAGTGATGTAAATGTTCATTACATACTCTTAGGGACAAGAAATTCCACACTAGATATTGCACAATGAAAGGGGAAAAAGAGAGAGAGAGAGAGAGAGAGCTTCAGGTGAATCGACTGAATCTAAGTACTTCAAAGCAGCATCCGGCTCTACTAACCGACGAATGCACTCAAAGACATCCAAAAGATCTCGCACTCATAGAAAATCAACCAGCTACTACAGATTCACGAGGTGCCAAGAAAAATCACAACTAAATAAACATTCAACAATTCAAATTTCACGAAAATAAATTCCACAAGTACGCCAATTGATTCAAAAAACCGAGATAATATTCTAACACCCGAAGAAACCTAGATCAGAAAATGCTACTAACGAAAAGGACAAAAAACGAAACTGTGGGAAAGAAAAGAGGAGATGTCTGCGGTTGTTTTACCTTTCTTGGCCTGCCGTATCCCAGATCTGAGCTTTGACGCTCTTGTGCTGAATTACTAGGGTTCGAGTCTGAAACTCAACGCCGATGGTCGACTTCGAATCTAAGGTGAACTCATTACGAGCAAAGCGAGAAAGAATCTGAGATTTACCGACGGCGGAGTCTCCGATGAGCACCACCTTGAAGACGTAATCGATCTTCTGACTGGCGTCTCCGTAGCCTCCACTCGCCATTACAGACCTCTTTCTCTCTCTCTCTCTCTCTCTCTCTGTCTGTGTCTGCTACAGATTTCGATCGGAGATCGTAATAAAAGATGAAAACCAGAGAGAACTGAGAACTAATAAGAGCGACAGATCTATCTCTTTACCCGAAAAGCAAAGTGATCGATAAAGTGTGACGGCCAAGACTAATAAATAAACTGTGAAAAATGATTTAGAAATAACGTCTATATGAAGCTATCAAGCTGGTAACCGTTAATTAGAATCTATCATAATACTTTAAAGTCATGATTCAGTAAGGATCTTGATCAACGGTTGAAAATTAGAATCAGCTGTCGCTCACTATACATAGAAAAGGGTAGAAAGAAAATAGTACGAACATCTTTTCTCGTGCAGATCCTGGCTCCGCTGTCTGCGCCACTGGGCTCTCTGCGTATGTTTTGGGCGTCTTGTCTAGAGAAAGATTTAACGGCTTCGAATTATCTCCGGTCGAATTGGAACGGGTATCACGCTTGTACCAATCAATGCGTGACACGATTTCTGTGATTAAAACAGTATATAGAAATAAAATTAGGAGAATGATTTCCTGTGTTGGCACAGGCATCTGTAGATGTTCCATTGATTGACACATGTTGTATTTTTTTTATACTTTTGGTGTCCTTTTTTTTTTTTTTACAACTGAACATTTTTTCAGCCCCAAACACAATATGTGTCAGCTTATAATTCACCATTAAAGACTACGGACACTTTTTCATCACAGAACATTTTCTTCCTAAAAATTATAAAAGTAACTGAATATTTTCAAAGTATGGTGGAGATGATGCGAATTCAAGTCGAGACATGCATATCCCTTAACCCTTAAATTCAATCTAGAATCATCCCATGACAGAATTTAAGGGACATGCATGTCTTGCTTGTATTTGAATCATCTCCAACTTAAATTCTGCCATGCGATGATTGGTGCTTTTTTGGTTTTTTAGAGGGTAAGCGTGCTTTTGGATTGGTTTTGGGAAAGGAAGTGGTTTTGTAATTATAACCTGCTATTTTTCTATTCCTTCACATGGAAGTCATTTTTTTAAAGCCCTAATTGGGCTGAGAGGATATCGCCTCCGGTTCGAAATCTTCTGCAATCACGAATAGGACTATCACAGCAATCCTCTCTCATTAGGCTGGGCTTGCTGACCGCCGCATCATTTTTATTGCGGGGCTCATGACATTAGTGGTTTGACAACCATAGACACATGCATTGTGAAATACCATTGGATAGGATTGAACCATTAAGCTCTATCAATGAGAGGTAATGCCACAACTACCACGGATTGGTGCTTCGACAACGCATGGCAGTTTTGGAAATATAATCATACGAGAGAAAAAATATTTCTTGATATTATGCTTAACTAAATGATTGAGACTAAGAGAGTGAAATTGGGATCCATCTTTATATGTAGACCTATAACAAATGGAACTAATCAGGTCCCAACACTAGCCTCAATATACAAAACCTTCATAATTGTTTATCTTCATGATTAGGGTACCAAAATTGTTGGAGAAATTTATAAAATTCCAAACAACAACGTAATGTATATATTGATGGGATAGCAAATGCTTGGCTCGGCGCCATCATACCGATTGGGTCGTGACTCATTGTAGCTACTCGGGTTGGAAAAAACGAATATAAAGAACAAAGGTTGGCATGCCCAGTACACCCCAATTAAAGCATATTAAGCAAGGTCCGAGTCGCCATTGCTATTTGGCCCAATCAGGAAGACCAGTAACGATTTTGTGGCTCATTCTGAGATTCGTGCCAGAAACTATGCAGAGAATCGCATGCCCAAATCTCTGCCATGGAACTCATACCATACCATTCGCTCCGGCAGGGACTCCACACAAAGATCCTTGATCCTGTGCCCCTCAAGTTATATAAGAAAGACGACCAGCTACCCTAGATAGGTAAGAAAAAAATTCTCCAAAAGAAGCTCAAACATTTGTTTTTGCATAAAAGAGGGGTCCTTTTCTGAATTTGACATCAAAGGAGCTTAGGCCAACACTACATTGATGTCCAACCCAATCCCTTCTTTCTATGTAGGTGTCAAGCAAGTAGGTCAATGACTCAGTGGTTAGTAATTAATAGATGAAGACGGTTTGGAACCCAGGTCTATGGTATGAACCCTCACAGACTTTACCAACCTAACAAGGTGAACTCATGTCTTAGAAAAATCATTGAAGTTCTATGAACCTAAGAAGGAAAAGTGTATAAATCGCATATTTACTTATAAAAAGTAACTATCCTCTTGAATATACGAGATCTTCAACCAACATCTTTTTTTCTTTGAAATTTATTTCTTTCCTTGACATTAAAACATAAATCAATAATCAAATTTCATAGATTTAAAGAGATCTTTCAATAAAAACTAGAACTAAGAATAAACCAAATTAGATCTAAAGTTTTTAAGCTTACCTTGCTCTTTGGACCTTTCCCAATTCTTCATCTTTTTTCTCCTCTATCCCAACTTTAGTATTTTTTATATCAAAATTAGGTAATATGAATGTTAAATCTTGTAATAAATGAATCCCCACACATAGGGGTGAGAAAATTGTATTTCTTAAATCTTTAAATCCTTATTTTTTTCTAGTTTAACGAGTCTGGAACACTCCAAGCCTGATTGCTCCAACCAATTTGAGAGTTGAAATAGCTCTAAAGTTACTCTTGAGGGGGAGGTGAATAGGATATCTAAAATTATCTTACCCCTTTTTGTAAATCTTTGAATTGATTTTAAATTGATTTTAATCTTTTTAACTTAGCCCAAATATGTATGTGCTATAAGGTGTCTACTCAAATATTTTGTTAAACAAGTAATGTGTAAGAGTAGTAATGAACATCAAGGTAAAGAGACAAGCAATCATACACTCAATCCACAACAAGAGATTTATAGTGGTTAGACACTAAAGCCTATGTCTACTCTTTTAAAACTCACCACCAAGCTTAGGTAAATTTTATTTAAATATTATTATAACCTAAGCCAATATATAAAAACCTAACTATTTGCTCATAAACAAGCTAAACAACAACACTCGGTATCTCCGGTAAGTGTGAACTACTTCTGATGTCTCCAGTGAAGGTAGTCAAGCTTTCGGTGTCTCCAACAAAAACAAAGCAATCACAATAGTAAAAATGAATGCAAATATTACCACAAGATGGTTGATGTTGTTATTTACATAAAGTAGGGTGCTCCTTGATAAGTTAGTTCGCCTTAGCTACCCACAAGCTATAAGCTCTTGGCTCTAGTACTCTTTGAGCTCAACTAAGTGTGAGTTTCCTCTTGGGAAATGCTCACCACAAGTTTTTCTCAATAGTAATAGAATGATATTCAAGATGAGAGAAAGAGATAGTGATTTTTGAGTAAGACATTAGTTATTCAAGCTCAAAACCAGTAGAAGAATGAAAGTTTTCTCAGTAGAGGGGGCTCTCAATTTGGTAAACTTTCTAACACTCTCTAGGTTGCTTGAAGTGTTGGAGTCTCTTTACCCTAAAGGAAAAAAGTTTCCTTTGATAGGGGTGAAAAGCATTCATAACCTTTGGATTAGAATCTTTCAAAACGAGCATCTCTTTAAGCATTAGATTTTGAATAGTTAGATTTTAAAAGTAGTTATTTGTGTTTTTTGTGTGTCAAAAATGTCCTCATGATTAATTGCAAGATCCCTGATCGGTCATGGTAGACTTGTGATCGATTACGAGATCCCTGATAAATCACGAGTATGGGAGTCAGGTCATGATCCATCTTACAACCAATTGTGGGTGATGGAGTCTGGCTCTTAAGAGTCTCAGATTTGGATCATGATCGATCACAACTGAAAGATCCTAAGATCTCGGTTTGGACACTATTGAGGGTTTGTGGTAAAGCTTTCTTTTCTTGGGTTTTGTGAGGGACCTATTACTGTGTCTACATTCATTTTAAGATCTTAAAATGCTTATACAATGCATGTTTTATACCTTGATTGGTGAGGTAAATCCGAGGTAGTCTCTGATTTTTTTTTCAAGTCTTTAGTCCTCCTTGTCTTCATGTTTTGAACTTGTGAGAGCATAGGACACTTATAAGATATAAACCACTATTTAATTTGCCCATGAGATTGACATACATTAACAAGAGTTACAAATTTTTTCGAGTGCTCCACTAAATTTTGAGTGCTCTAGTCAACACCGAGAGGCTTGATATTTTGGAGCGCTCCATATTACTTCGAGACCTCTCCCCAAGCTTTGAAATTTTTAACTCTTTTGGATTCTTTGGCCCAAATTTCTTCTTAAGGTCCTTGGACCCTTTAATATCAAGTTAAGTCCTTCAGCTAGGTCCTAAGGTGCTCACCATCAAGCAATCTACTTAGGTCATGAATTGTTCAAGAACCAAACACCATTCTCTCATTGTTTGCCAAAATGAATAGACATACATGTGGGGTGTTACAAGGTGACAATGGGGCCACCTCTAGCCTTATCCTAGTTCCACTGCTCCAGGTGTCCCGTTTTTTCTTCGTCTTCATATTACAATCCAAAAGGACCACATGCTGTAAAATAAAAAATAAAAAAAATTCCACTCCCTCTACCCCAAAACCATGGCCAGTTGTTAGAAGCTTCCCCAAATTGCTTAGGATCAAGCCAGAACTGGCATGGAAAATGTAAGGAACCAAACTTCGAAGATTTCATTCAATTTCAAAGGAAAATGAAGCTAAAAGTGTAACGTAAAATAACTACCCCTTGAGGTCAAACTAAATAAAATTATGGAACCAGTTTAATAATTTTAACCTATCGCGTTCATTTTACTGTACACAAAGATTTATGATTCAAAAAGAATATGGATGTGGTTCCATCCAAATATCAACCGTTAGACTAGTATCGACATCTCATAGGTGAGAGCTCTCAGTTGATTGATCCCACCCCTTTTGGAGCTAGATCCATGTACATCAATTTTGGTAACCCTCCGAAGCTCTTATTAGTAGCTTCTCTGAATTGCTTAGAACTTGAACCTGAACTTCCGACAGTCAGCGACTACATTTACCTAGAACCTGAAATTAATAAAGACCCTATAAAGACATCAATGAGGGAAATGCTCATAAGTTCCCCAGAATTGCTTAGGAAAAGACGCTGTGTTTGCATCTTAGAAAATGCCATAGATACCAAAATATAATGAGTTTCTTTCATGTGGTTTATAAACTTTTTTTTATTGGCTAAATATTCAAACAATATAAATAAAAGGAAGAAAAAATATGCATTTACTACGACGATAGTTATGAATTCCATGGAGTTTTAATTGATAGAACAGCCCAAAATTCAAGTATGATCTTGGGATTAATTTTTTGACTCTGCAACCTAGCCCCTGGCTAAAATTTAACTCAATTAGCCAATCAAGCATAACCATGGGCTTGGTTGTTCCGGCTATGCTCAGTTTAAGATGCCTTTATTTTGGGGAGGGGTAATTCCTCAGTTTAAGACTTTGGGTGATAGAATTTATATCATGTGAGAGGAGACGTGAGTGGGGAATAAAAAAAAAAATATTGAAGGATGTGTTAAACAAAGAAATAACCCTACGAATTTGGTACGAACCCCTTAGGTCAGCCCTGCTTCATGAGCTGACACATCCGTGCTGAAAAGTGAAAAGCATTCTCCAGAAAGTGTAAATCACTTTTTGGCATTGATGTTTTGGCCCATGAAGTCGGCCTGACCTAAGGAGGTCACACCAAATCCGAGGCAACTTAAGAAATAGAGATGGGAAAGAGTATTTGCACGTGTGTATAATATGTATATATATAATTTGTACTAACTATCCATCTATATTTACTGCATTGCGTTGTTGTGGTTGATTTATTTTCTTTTTTCTTTTAAATTTGTTTACCTTGTTATTTATTTTAATAAGATATTACTGGTGCTATTGTCTACGTTTATCTTGTTCTTAATCATTTGATTGGGATCCAGGGCACCCATGATACCATTACAAAGTTGATAATGTAATAATCCCTTCCTTCCCCTTTTGCAAGCTAAAAACAGTTTGCATTTTCAAAATGAATGCAGGAATTTTATATTATTTTTCTAGTAATGCAGTAGCGTTCATTTGTTTGAGCGAATACTGATTGGTCATGACACAGCCAGTATGACACTGCCCGTTGAATAGCGAATACTGATTGGTGACACATGGTTTTGGTCATCCGATACATAGGGTGGCTAGGTGCATGGAACCAATATGGTCCATAGACTTTAGGGCACTTTTATTTTGTTTTTATTTTCTTGTTAAAGTAAACAAATTATGTCATTCATTATTGGGATTGATTGATTCAGTTGGTGGATCACATCTATACTAATCATACATTAGTTTTTTCTCTTTCTTTTTCTTTGAGTCCAGATCTGCTTAACTTGATTTTTCAGCATCTTTGCTGAAAAACTAATGACAATGTGTCACCTATACACTTAGTCACTTGTACCTTTGGATCGTTCTCTAGCTTTGTGAAAATGAAATTACTACTGGTTTATTGATTCTTTTGTGATATTGTTTTCTTTTTCCTATATTCTCTAGTGAATGCTGCTGCAGTAGTTGAATGGAGACTGATATGTGCGTCTAAGTTTCTGAAGATTGTGTGTAGAAATTGAAGAAGACATCTCCCTCTTTCTTATGGGTTTTGCTTCATATTTCGTGTGGGTTTATTGATGATGCAGTGTGTCAAGTAGCAGAGGCAATATGCGGAACTTAAGGAATAGAGAAAAAAGATGTTTTTCTTTCTTTCAAGACCAAACAATATTTTACTCTTGTGCAAGTAAACAATGATCGATTTGAGAAAGTGGATTGTATCCGCTCCTCTTATCTTCTGCTCCTCTCTGCACCCTATCAGGAGGAGGACACATCAGGGTCGACAAGTGAAAAGCACCCCTTCAAAAAGTGAAAATTACTTGTCGGTGCTGATGTGCCCACCCCCGACAAGGTGTAGAGAGGAGCAAAAGATAAGAGGAGTGGATACAATCCACTCTCTCGATTTGAACAAAGAGTTATGGATGTTCATCTCAAATCCCCTTTCCAAACCCAAACAAAGGTGTAGTTAGAGTTAGCGTCTTTTTTTTTTTTGTCGGTAAGAAAAGTGGGAACACAGAGTCTTTTTCAATTTGACTTCATTTTTTAATTTTTGGCCGGGAGCTAAAGCACAACTCATAAATATATTATATATAAGCAAAATAAATAATGAGTTATGGAGTTTGTTAAGGAGTCGTATCATTTTTGCCTCATTTAAAGGTCGGGGAGGTGGCACAAAGGTACGAAAAACCAACTTCAGCAGTCCAGACTTTTTTTCTTTCTATTACCCCCCTCCAAAAAAAAAACCCCTCAGGCGGATTTCCTACAGTGAAAAAAATTTGTAGTGACTCTCGAGGACAAAAGTTAAGCACCACATCTTGTACCCAATTCTGGGGGGTTGGTTTATGAATGCTTCCCTCTCATCACTGCTCCTTGTCAGGGGTGGACACATCAGCGTTGAAAAGTGATTTTCACTTTTTTGGGGGGTGCATATTCACTTTTCAGGCATTGATGTGCCCACCGCCTGACAAAGAGCAGTGGTTAGCATTCGTTAAGGTGAGCATTTTTTATCCATTCACTAATTCTGGGTGTATTTTCATTTTTTCTGTCACGTCTCACTCAGTGACTGGTGCTTGAGGGTTGCTGCAGGAAATGCACTTTGAAAAAAACTCACTTTTTCCTTCTAAATGTTAATGATTAATTATATAACTATAATAATTTTTAACCTTTAAAGCATTTTTATTAAACATTATTAAGTATCTATATATGTTGTGAGGATTGATCGTTCTCTTCTTTACAAGTAAAACATATAGTACTTCGAACCACATCCTTACAAACCCTTCTCAATACTAGTAGCACTGCTCTGATGGCAACCAAATCTAATATGTTCTCTTTATCTCTAGCCGCGATAAAAGATTCAATTTGGTATTTGGGTATTATAAAATATATGGTATGTTAATTGTTGAAAGTATTTTAACAATTACAAGGTCCATTGTCATAACTGAGAATCACAAGTACCATTAGCGACTCTTGTCCGGGCATGACCTGCACCTTGTTGTAGTGTTCAAAACATGGGATGATAGATGATTCGAGATGTGTGTGTGTGAGAGAGAGAGAGAGAGAGATGCCTCTGGGTCTAGGCGACTATGATGATAGTGATCTATCAACGTCAACCTTGGTTGTCAGAGAGAGAGAGAAAAGGAGAGTTGAGGCTCTCTAGTAACCGCAACTGAACCTCAGTCGCAGATAGGATCAATCCCTTTGTAAAAGAGGCGTGAGTGAGAAACCAAAAAAAAATTCCCACTGATGAACTCTCCATTGTGAATCAGGGCAAAGAAAAAGAAGAGAGAAATAGGAGGTGGCACACCTCCATGAGAAAATGCCAAAGTTTATAGACTCTAAAAGACAAGCGATTGTCAAGAGGCAACAAACTCGATTGTCTTCTTCTTGTTGTTGTATTGAAAACTAGTGATTCAATTTCTGCATTCTTCCATGTTCTTGAATCGGTTACCAATCTTTCTAAAAGACTAATTACTTGGTTCAAGAACAAGTCTCTCCATGGTTGGTACATTCACTTGTAAGAGATCACATGTGATCATAGATGAACTTTTTCTTGAAGATTGATACTCTCATATGCGAGAAATTACATTGATCTCTCTGAGATGATTGCTTATTCATTTTTATGAACTTGTAGATTCATTATACTATCGGATTTTTTGGAAGACAGATGAAATCCTAAAACTAATGAGTTTTTTGAAAAATTTGACTTCAAATATGGATTTGAATAACTTGTGAGATTCATTTGCCTCTATCAAACCGTGAAAGTTTGTAGAGAGACAAGGGTTTTACCAATACTAGATTGTATCCCAAAGTTGGCTTGGCTATTACCCCTTGCATAATGATGTGAGGTCTTGATTACCTTCAAAAAACATGATAATGACACCTTCTTGCCTCAGATGAATCAGTTTCAAGATGACTCGCAAACATGTGATTGACAAGTCCACGACTATGCTAGTGTGTGCGACTGTCAAGTCTGCAACTAAGGCAATGAGTGCAACTATCTAGTTCACGACTGTGTCAATATCTATGATTGACTAGTTTGTGACTAAAGTGAATTCTTGCAAATTGGAAATTTGTAAAGGACCATAAGTCTTGCAAATTGACTAACATTAATAAATCATTGGATATACATGTAAGAAGACATGGTTTATGGTCAAGTTGTCTAGTATAATCATATTGCAATTGGGAAAGTTACAAAGGCTCCCGTGTCATTTCCCACTCATGTGACAAGTTTCAGCTCAATAATCGCTTGCATGTGGCAAATGGAATCCTATTTTTTGGTAGGCATTTTAAGACAACATTTTATAGTTTCAAGTAAGATAATGAAAATGAAAATAGTGATACACATAGCGCAGTGTAGATTTGAGCACTAAACACTTGGGGTGACTCAAATGGCTCTATTTAATGGGCAGTTTGGATTTGCCATGTTAACCCTTGAAGTGGCTGAGATAGGCAGTCATTAGTGAAAAGGTTGTTAGTTTTACACTATGAACTATGTCAATATAATTTTAAATAATGTACATTAAATAGCAAGGTTAAGTGTCCTTCAAATAACCCGTTTTCTCCCACATGGCAAGTTTGTTCTCACAGCTAGTTACCACACACACACACACACACACACAAAATAAAGAGAGCCAATTTTCAAAGGCAAAAGATCAGCTCAAGCAAGGTTTCCGCAAGCATGCACAAGCAATCTTGCTTGAGCTGTCATGTAGAACCAAAAAAATAAATAAATAAATAAAGCAAACCTAAGGTACAGCTTGGGTTTTTGCCTACCTTTTTTTGTTACATGACAGCTTGAGCAAGATGCTTATGCATGCTTAGGAAAATTTTCTTGCGCTGATCTTTTGCCATTTTCAAATTATATATGTTTAAGAAAATTCAAAATTTTCATAAAGAACATTATTCATTGAGAAAATTACAATACATAATGCATCATGGGACTGACATAGGCATGAATAAGGTTATAAATGAGCCAAGCTACCCAGTTTAGGCTCGTCACATTTGGATTAGGCTTAGGCTTGATTCAAGTTTGTGAGCCTGTGGTAGGGGGGATCGGTTTATGGACACTTCCCTTAACAAAACGCTCATCACTGCTTGTCAGGAGCGGATACTTCAGCGTTGAAAAGTGATTTTCACTTTTTTGCGGGGTGAATATTCACTTTTCGGCGCTGATGTGCCTGCCGCCTGACAAGGAGCAGTGGTTAGCATTCGTTCAGGTGAGCATTTTTTATTTATTCACGTGGTAGGGCTGTCAATTGGGCCGGGCTGAGGTCTGCCCAAACTCAGTCAAAAATGTTTTATCTAAGCCCAAACTCAGCCGGAATAAAACTTTGGGCCTAAAAATTGGGCCTGAACTTAGCCCATCTTAAAATTACGTGCTTCGGATCGAGTTTGGCCTATCCAAATCAAAACTCTTTTATTATATTTTGGGTTGATTTTATGCCTATAATTGCTCTTAAATGCATAATATATAAGTTTTTCTGGATAGTTGACACTTAAAAACTATTTGATGATAATAAATTTGTTATATATATATATATAGACTTAATGTTAACATATAAATAAAATTATTATTTGTTAACTAGTTTGGGTTGAGTCGGGTCGAGCTGGACCTCGGCTTGAATAAAACTTTGGGTTTAAAACTTGGGCCCAAACTCAGCCCAACCTAGAATTAGCTTGGCCCAACCCAATTATTTGTTTGGGTCAGACATGTTAAATGCATATTATATAGGTTTTTTTGGATAGTTGACATATAAATAAAATTATTATTTACTAACTAGTTTGAGTCGGGACAGGCCAATGGGTTTAAAACTTGGGCCCAAACTCAGCCCAACCTAGAATTAGGTTGGCCCAATCCAATTATTTGTTTGGGTCAGACATGTTGGACTTTGGGCCAACCTAACCCAATTGACAGCCTTAGCCTATGGTGCTAAGCTAAGGCTTGTAATAAAGACAAGCTCCACTCGGCTTATCAAAATTAAGTTTCTTCAGTAGCGTGTCAATGAAAGTTCTTGTTTCCTATCAATGAAAACTCAACTGATTTGTATAAGATAGTTCCACTGTATCTAAAATAAAAAAGCTAAATGATCAGCTGCAGCAAATGTTGTTGTAGCTTTTAAGTAGCATGACCAAAAAGAACGCAAAAAGACAAAAAAAACCCATGTTAAAAGACAAAACAACCCATGTTAAAAGATAAAATACCCATGTTTTTTGCTGTGCTACTTAAAAGCTACAGCAA